>VXBQ01000656.1:1283581-1313959 GCA_013400175.1 Phainopepla nitens | reverse complement strand
GGGCGGGCCCGGCGCAGTCCCGGTGCGGCCCGGCGGGAGGCGCTGCCCGCGGCAGCCGCTCCCCTGCCCGGCACCGGCCCGAGCCCCGGCGGGAGCCTGGAGCGTCTCCGTGCCACTGTCCTCATTGCTGACCTTCGGCTGTATCACCTGTGCCCTTGTCACCGCTGGGGCTGCGTGGAGATGGCCTCTCACCTGCGGGGAACGGCCTTCCAGCGACCCAGAAGCCCAGCAGACTTTCCTGCCTTCTCGGTCACTCTGGTGTGTCCCAGAACGGTGGCATTGAGTGGTTTGAGATTCTGGGGTACAACCCGTTACTCCAGATTTAGGACCTCCAAAGCCTCCTGGACGTGCTGCTCCACTCCTTTATACAGAATTTCAGCATCTGGGAGCAGCCAGAGTCAGAATCCTCCGGGAGGCTCTTTTTAAAATGAGCAACAAGAACTACGAGCCCAAACAACGGATCTTGCAATCCTTGGTGTTATTGTAACCAAAGAGAGTGAATAGCTGAAGAACGTGGAAAACTGTAGAACACAGCAAACATAGTCCTGCAGAACTGCATCCTCTACAAGTTGGGTCCCTCACTAGCAGCATTTTGGTTTTTGTGTAAAGTTCCATATGTTTGGCCATTGAGAACAGGTCATTTTGAGGGCCTGGATAACTTTCCTGTGTGGTGGAGTTAGTTATGACTTCTGTAACTGTGGTGTGAATCAATTTGTCATGGCTTTTTTGCACCAATTAGTTGGTTAACAATTTCTATTCCCAGAGTGAAGGGGAAGGTGCTCTTTGATCTAGACTGATGGGTTTTTTTCTTCCAGCTCAAAATAGAACAGCACTGGTAAGAGCTATGTTGAGTTCATGGTTGATACTGGTACCCGGACAAGAATGTTACAGGGAGATAAGGTGCTAAATAAAGTTAAACGAAAACAGCCCTGCTAATTGCAGTTCCATTCAAATGTCAGGCTGCGCGAATTGTAGGGGAACCCGGCAAGATCCTCCACCAGTGTAAACAAGAAAGAAGGGTGGGCTCTTGTATTGATTTACACCCGTGAGGGACCTGGCTCCGTCTTAGGAATACAAAACCAGAAGTGTTAAAACGAGACTTTGAAAAACTTGTTTCTAAACCAACAACATTCTAACCAGGCTTTCCCCCCCCTCCACCAGAGCATGAAGAACAAACCAGCTTAATAAAAACAGCGTTTCAAAGGAAAATTTTCCTGTATCAAGTCAAAATAGAGCCTGGTTTCTCTATTTTGAGAAACTGTTCTTTCTTGAAACCAGCCTGCAAGAAAAATGGCTAATGGAAGAAAGAATGTCATCGTTACCCTTGAAAGCTCACTGTTTGAGGGCCAGCCTGATAAAGTCTTGATAGTAAAGTTAACAAATGTGTTTCTTTATATAAGTGTTCCACTTTGTTTTATAGACCAACATAACATTGTCTGGGTTATACAGAGCCTTATCCTGGAGCCAGCTGCAAAATAAAACATACAGAGTTCAGCCAAACAAGAGGCTGTATGTTCATACATAAATGATGTTGCACTTCATAAAACTTTTCAAAATCTTTAGAAAATATTGTGGCATAATGTAGTTATTTATCCATTGATTAACAAAACAGAATAGAAATTTCTCTCTATCTGAACCTAGGAAAATGGAATTTCTGTATTACTTATGCAGTTTCATCGCAAAAGGAAAGTCAGGGGTGTATTATATAATTAAATGGCTAAAGAGGGAAGAATATTGGTAAGATCTAAATTTGATCTTCAGTGTTCAGTGAGAAACTCTTCCAAAGAACCAAAGTTTGTTTCAATAATTTTTTTTTTACTACAAAACAAAAAAAGTCTCAAATATATTCCACAGCCTTATATATTGAGTTGTTTTTCTGGACATAAATATTTTCATAATGTTTTAGGCTGGAATTCCAATGTTGGCTAAATCTTTTAAAAAATCATCACAAACAAAGGAATTTAAAAGTATTTAAAATTAGTATTTAGGTAATATCTAAAGACCTTTTCTCAGAGTGAAGGAATTAATCAAAATCTCAATTTTAAGTGTGTTATTGATAAATGATATTATTTATTTTATGTAGCAAAAATTATATTGCTAGATGATTGCCAGCTAGTTCAAGGTACTGAATTGTAAAACATGTTCTGGCACAGGTGAAAGCAATAGCATACTTAAGTAGAAGTGTCAAATAAATTACTACTTAGTGATGACAATCCAGGGCATCTTTAATGTATATTAAGTTACCAAAATTGTATATTAATTTGCAACATTTTCAAGATGCATATTTTAACATGCTAAGGGAAATTCCCATTTCCCCCCTTCTTAAGTAGCCATATCTTGATCTTAATCATGTTTATTTTACAACACAATAGGATTATGTAAGTGGAAGAGGAGAAAGAAAGGGAGCGTGGTGTATACATGAAAGAGTTAAAAATGGGAAGAGGAGGGAGATGAGTGTTCAAATATATTTATGGAGCTGGATATCTAGGCTTTGATAGTGAAGAGGGTAGGAAGATATGTTGAATAAAGAGGATATGGGTTTTAAATATTAAGGTGGAACTATTATGCTGAATTGTTTCTTAGAATAATAATAATCTGCTTATTACAGTATTTACAGAACTGCAGCAAAATTAGTAACACCCAGTACATTTTAATTTACAGTTTGCAAGACCCATTTTAAATATTTATGTCTTTAAGAGGACTATGATTCTAAACATGAGATATCATAAGTCACTGTAGTATGATGATAATACAGTGAAGTTGATAGGAAAGCTCCCAATTCTAGAAATTCAATTGGAGCAAGACTAGTAAATTATTAAAGGCTTTTTTGAGCTACAGTAGATCAAAAATGTTTATACCATCCTGAGCCTCTGTTTCTGTTATCCTGTTCCAAGTCATGATCAATATCATGCCTGCAGTGTCAGATATGCTCGTGCCATACTGTATTTTCACTCTGTGCCTGCCAGAGTACTGTGCAAGATCACACTGCTAGATCACTGATGAATGTTTACAAGCAGGAATTGCTGCAGCCAGCTAGAGACACCTTGATCTTTTGCCTGATTACTTCCCTGTGGAAGCTGAGACTCAAAACAGTTTGTATCTGAACATTCTCTGTCTTCTGAAAGCCTTTAACACTTACGTTGCAATTACAGGTTGCACCAGTTCTCCTCAGGCATGGAAATCCTCTTGTTTGCTGTTAGATTACTTTGTGGGATGGTTTTTGTTTGAATTAGGTTTGGAGGGTTTTTTTTGAATACCACTTCCATTTCTGCCCAGCTACAGTAGGAGACATGTTCAATAACAGTTTTCAAGGAGAGAAAATAGAGAGAGCTGTGTTGTCTCAATTTTTGAATTATTTTTCTTGGATCAGAATAAATATTTTGTTGTGTTCTATTTCCTGGAAAATCCACATTAGAATTGAGTGAGTAGATCATTATAAAAGTACAGTCAATGATGAAGGTAAATGTCACTCAGTACTGAACTAAGTATAAAGTCCTAGATTGTTTATATATTTTCATATAGCAAGGTATAACAAAAACTTTTAAAATATTCTCTATCAATTAAAAAATTCTGCTCACAGACTCGTCATTACTTTGAAAACATTCCTATTTAAAAACTACAAAACAACCAAGTACTTAGACCTCAGACAAAAAGAACAGTTTGAAAACACAATAATAATGGGTTAGACAAATAAACCACAGCCTTAAGATTCAAAACAAAAGCAAGGGGGAAGAGGGCTTGCTTCACTTTCTAAATCCTGGGAAGACGATGACTTAGCCAATTTAGTAGGGAGATGGAGAGATATATGTAGATTTTCATTCATTCATCAAATTTCAATTAAGAACAATGTTCTGAGTGCGTGTCAACATTTTCCATTGGACACCCTGATAATCTCATTTACCATTATTTTTAATTAATCCAAATCTATTAATATACAACTTGTATGCTTTTATGCAAATTAACTTCAGGTTTTAGATTTAAGCAAAATCTTTGCTACAGGCTCTTGAATACGTAAATCCATGCGTAAATCCATCAGGTTTTCCCTGTTGGCAGGCATTGCTAGTCAAACAACTTAGCACACCAGCAGAAACTTCAGATACAGAGAGTGCATTCAAAACTGCAGTATGTCCCAAAACACTGACCATCAACTTTTCGTAAGTCAGAAATCACATTAATTAATCACTTCCTTAGCAGACTAATCACTGTCAAAAAGACACACTTTCAACAGATGTTCATGCAGTCTGCCTTTCTGTCAGTCACTTTCAAGACAAATGGAGCAGACAGAAAAGAGCAGATAGTATTCTATCCAGAAGGTTGTAAGTGTCCTTTAATTCCCTCCCTTCTTTACTGCTGGGTTATATTTAACAGTGGATGCAGCGTGCTCAGGAATCTGGGCAGCAGAGGGAAGCAGCCCTGCAGGAGATAGCGAGTGGCACGCACCAGATACGCGGCGTGTGGAGCCACGCGGTCCTGCTGACATCCCTGATTAGCATTATCTCCTTGAATGCTATCCGAGTGCGTGGTGATGGCCACATTTATATTATGTGTTCACATTGCTTCATGGGATTTTAAAGCATATTGGTGCTGTTCTGGGAGAGAATGTTACTGTCCACCAATGCTCAGGTTTGAGTCCTAAAGCAAAGAAAGACTCTGGGAATATATTTAGGCTTATGCCTCAGAAACAATTTTTCTGTTTTGTTTTCAAACACATTGGGAATTCTGAACCATTGATCTCTACCCTCTGGATGCAGCTATCCAGACAATTCCTTATCTACCTCACAGTCTACCCATTGAATCAGTCTCCAGTTTAGAGAGAAGGATATTGGGGGAGATCATGCCAAAGGCTTTACAGAAATCCAGATAAATGACATTCCTTCATGTCGAGTGATATCTCTGTATCCCTTGCCTTGTCCGGTGGTGTACACATTCCATCACAGAAGGCCATTTTAGGTTGGTCAGGCGGGATTAGCCCTGGGTGAAGCCATGCTGCCTCAAATCACCTCCCTTTTCTCCATGTGCCTTAGCAGAGCTTCTAGGGGCATCTGTTCCAGCATCTTCCCAAGCACAAAGATGAGGAAAACAGGTCCTTCCAGGGTCCTGCTTTCTACTCCTTTTAAAGATGGGTGCAGTATTTCCCTTTTTCCAGCCACATGACACTTCAGCTGACAGCCTGGACTATTTGAGTATCACAGAGAGAGTCTTGGCAACTGTATCAGCCCATTTCCTCAGGACTCTGGGATGCATCTCATCAGGTCCCATGGACATATGTACAGGTGGTCATGAACCTCATCTTTATCACAGTGGGATGACAGTTTGCTTCCCCAGTCCCCATCCTGCTGTCCATCTACTCGAGAGCTGTGAGAAGAGAGGTTCCCATTAAAGACTGAGGCAAAAACCTTGATAGACTCTTCATTTTTCTTGTTAAGGAACATTAATTTATACGAAAGGCTAATACCAGCCAACTGGAATTTTGGTTTCTGTCAGTAAGGATCAAAATTTTTTCTACAATGTTTGCCTCTTCCATTTGCTCTCTAGCTATCCAAAATCTTCCATGTGTGAGTCTGAAGAATTCAGGCCCTAAATGTTAACTTATTTAGGAACAGGACTTCAGGACGGAGCCTTGAAGGGCTCAGGGGCATTAAGAAAAAAACAAGAAAGTGGTGCTAGAATTGTAACTGAACCACTTTGGTGCATCACAGCTTTTAAATGTCCCTCTCAGCATTTTCTTCCTGCTGCCAACCTACTTGCAATCTTCAACAGAGTGGCAGTAGGAAAAATAAAAATCTGGAACTTGTGAAAGCCTTATAAAATTAAGAGGGGATACCTTTAGGAGATCTTGCTCCAGACACACCTGTAGACCCATGCATGGGTAACCTCTCCAGTCCATTTAAGCAGGTGCCCATAGTGGCCCATCCTCCTGAGCTCTTTAATGTAGTTAATTTTTCAGCAGCTTTTGTTACTGAAAAGGATTCTTTTAGATACTACTCCAAAAGAGAAAACTAAAGAGGCTGAAAACACCCTGCAACGTTCATTTTCATCATTATGGCAGATGTGGTATATTTCAATCTCAGGAGCACGTGAGACTCAGCAGGCGTTTGGTTGCTCACACAATGCCACGCAGGATTCAGAGTGCACATTCCTACACAGGCCAGCACGTCTGAGGGCAGAGTGACTAACAGCATTCTCCAAATGAAGAGATTGCTACACCTTTTTCTTGCATCAAAAGCAAATTCTCCTCCTCACCTAAGTCACAAACCTTCTCTTTGTTAGGCTAAAATCAGTACCAAATAACACCGCTGAGTAAATAGCTCCAAATAAATTAACTGAAATTCTGAAATACTCCCCAATTTTTTGCCCCATGGTTGCATATGAAGAGGACTGCTCTTAATGAAAGGATGTCTTGGTATTTCAGGTAAGGTTTCACTCTTAGCAGCTGAGAAAGAAATCACTAGCTATCACCAAATCTCTTCCTGGTCCAGGAACACTTCCTGCCCGTGCCCACGTTAATCTGTAACATATAATATCCTACTTCACGTGTAAGGAATGGCATGGGACAGATAATGTAATAATCATTCTTCTTCAGCAGGACCCACTTGGCAATCCACTTCTGCTGTCAAGCATCAT
Organism: Phainopepla nitens; assembly: GCA_013400175.1. Classification (NCBI taxonomy): domain Eukaryota; kingdom Metazoa; phylum Chordata; class Aves; order Passeriformes; family Bombycillidae; genus Phainopepla; species Phainopepla nitens. Next base: position 1,307,335 of record VXBQ01000656.1, on the reverse strand, counting down.
CAGTCTGACAGTTAAGCCTGCATTTGAATGTCTTTTAATTGCAGGTAGTTTACTGGAAAACTTCCGTGGGAGGTTATACATGCGCAATGCAAGGAATTTAATGCTAACTCTGTGGGAGAATCAAAGGCTTTTCAAACAATAATCCATCAAAAAGCTTTCTAATGTCTAAAAAAAACCCAACCACACAACAAAGAGTAATAGAAAAAGTACTAGCAATGTCTCCTCCCCTCCCACTACACCTTTTCTTACACGAGTAACTTCTCAGGCAAACAAATTGGAAACTGTAAAACTCAGTGGACAGACCACAGGAGACCTGTGCAACAATCAGCTCTGCCAAACTGGAATTTCAGGTTGTTTTCTTCTCACAAAATGAGAGTTTTCATTTCACTAGGACCATTCTAATAGGTAAAGCTAAACAATGCAATGTAATTTAAAGTCTTGCAAAAATTCTTTTAACCTGTTCCATAATTGTGATTTAATGCAAAATTCTAGAGACATGCCTGACCTTTTTCTAATTGGGTTACCTGCAATTCTTATCTCAGTGTCCTCACCTCCAGTGTCTCAAAAGCACAGTTGTCCAGCCCAGCAGGATTTTGTGTTTTACAGAGCAAATGCTAAAGCTGAAGTTTGCTGAACTTGCTGAGCCCCAAAATTTTGTGTGTGAAGAACACCGCAGCTCCCTTGGAGGATGTGAAAAAGGGAACATTAGAGCACCCTCATTATCTCCTGATTGATGGCTAATTACAAATCCAGTGACCCAGGCAGTAGCCTAACTACTTTTTAGAGACCATTTGTGTGCATGGCCAGGCATTAACATTTGTTAATTGGGCTATTAAACTGCTGTTAAAATTTGACATCACTTGAGGGCTCTGCGAAAGTACCACTCAGTGGGAAAATGAGGTTACTGATTTCAGACTGTCTGCACCACATCTCAATCACATTCTTCTCAGGAACTCTGGAACGAGAAAAACTGCATTTGCTTTGTACTGCCCAAAAGAACCGTCTATAACCGTACTGGCAAATTACAGGTCTCTTCAAAGCAGATGTGCTAGCCTCACTAAGTCAGTGAGGAGGAAACAACCCACCAAAGTCATATCCTACCAGCAGAAATGTTGCTTTTTCTTGACAACATTTAATTAGTTAATTCATTAGTTAATTAGTTAATTCATGTTTGCTATTATTTCAGATCTCATTATAAGCAAACGCTTCTGTCTGCCAAGCTTTTTTTCCTTTTTTTTTTTTTTTCCTTTAAAGGCGCCTAACACTTCAAATATTTTTGTGTAGTCTGTTTTTATATATTCTATTCCTGGAGGTCCCTCTAGTGGCTAAAGTGTCAAGTTTATCTGGTCTGGTTTAAAAGGCTACAGATGTTTTGCCTCATTTTCTTCGGCAGATGTTTCTCGTAATAGACATAAAGATTTTCCTAACGTTTAAAATTCCTCCTACTAAATAAACGTCAAATTAAATAAAAATATTTTTCACATTGCAAAAAAAAGGAAAAATAATTGGACTAACTTGGTACATTATCCTTATTTGAATAATGAATAATAGGAAGCTGGCAAAGAGAGGATCAAATTCCTGTAAATAGCTTGAATTTAAGAAAGTACTTTCAGTCCTCCATCAAAGCGGCAAGTTCCAGTCTCTAACCTCGGACTTGAATGACCAGAGTTCAGCACCCTGTTCTCCCACAGACTTCCTGTGTGACCTCTGGTGTGTCATTGTTCTTATTTGTGCCTCAGGTTGTCACTGTGTAAATGGGATAACTAGCACTGTCCTCCTTTGTAGCCCTGATGATAAATGTGGTTGCAGGTTAAGCACTCGGATTTGCTGGGGAAGAAGAGAAGCAGGATCGGTCGCTATAAAGGTAGGGATGCTTTGGAACACTGCTCAAAATTCTGGCATGCAGATAGAACTAAACACTGGAATTCTTAATCAAGACGTGTTTTGAATGGAAGCCCAAACTTGAATGAATGCTCTAACTGTTGCTATATGTCATACAGAGATTCTTGCATTTGCTCTTGGTGAGACTTCACCAGGTGGACAGACTTGGAAAGGGACATTACCTGGCTTATCAGCTACGTAGTAAAACTCTTCAGTGTCACTGATAATCCTGATTTTTTAAGTTAGAGGCCAGCCATTGCACACAACCCCCCCCATCCTCCCCCAAAATACAGCCCATCACCACATCAGTGGCTGGTTTTAATAATCAGAGGGGGAGAAATGGGAATCTGCTGAGGATGCAAAACAAACCTCAAATTTTATGTTAGAAGACATAGTTTAATCCAATGAACATTCCAATGGAAGTTCCACCCTATAAGTTAAGGGAACGTTAGTAATAACTCATTGCACATACACTGGCAGTGTGAGCAAGGCAGTGGAAAGAGCTGAAAAATAGTGTCGTGAATTTGCAGGTGCATTTAGCAGCTTACAAAATACTTAATCTCAAGCATCTGTAAGATAGTAATCAATTACGAGTCTTCATACTCAAGCATTATTTCCCTCTTAGCAGATTGGCATTGAGGCTGGAAGGCTACCAGGAAAGGAGACATGTACAGGTGTGATGATGGGTCAGAGTGGCCAGCAAGCCCTACTAGGATTCTCCAGAAAAGTTAACAGAACTGTCTAGGGAATGGGCTGATAATAAACACACCTGTTTTGAGCAGAAGGGAGAACACACAAATAAAAGCTAACCTGACAGAATCCTGATGTCTAAACAGTACTCTAGAAAAATAAAATCATGCAGGATTTCAACAGAGACACTTGCCGACTCATAGCCCAGGAGGGACTGAGATGCTCTTCATCAGGGTCTGGTACAGTTTAGCCTCAGACCCAGAACTGCTCATTAACTGTAGATTAAACTAAGCTAACCACTCATGTCTGATTTGGAGGGAAGCTTCTGCTTGGGCTGTGATTTCACAGTCCCAGTACCTACTGCTTTTTGACAAACCATTACTCAAGCCAGGACAAAAATAGCCACTAACTTCAACACTTACAGAGAACATGTCTTGATTAAGGTCCTGCTTCATCTCAGGGTTTTATACTTCAAGCAACTGTCACTGCTGTAACAAAGATCAAAGACTTTTTATGACTGTGATGTTATGGAATTTACCACAATTATATTCGTAGAAATATAAGCAATAACAGAAACATGGATATTTTAAAAATACTGACATATAGATGTACAAAGGAAATTTTTAAGCAATTCAGAATTATTACATGGGTCATTGTGAGAGAACCAAAATTTGCTGTTCTCTTGAACAGATAGAATTTGGATATCTGACTGGTTTATGTAATTTTATAGTCTAATCAAAGGGATGTATCAGAGATATATTTTCTAAATAGTTTAGAAACAAAGGCACAAAGGAATGCACACTCGCAGAAGAAAGGTGAATTTAAAGCCTATGAAAATAGCAAAATCTGTTTTAAGGACAGAGAATATTTATGGCATATATCAGCTCATGCAAGAAAACCCAAAGCCCCAGTACAAACATATAGGAATCATACCACTCATTTTAATAGCAAAGGACAAAAATATTTGAAGAAACACATTACTGTAATCATGAAAGAGTTGAGCATATCTTTGATTTCTTCAAAGTAGCTTTTATTCACAGCAGTCAACTGAGCTGGAATAATTTATACCAAATGTGGTCTGTTACATATCAAAAAAGGCCCACAGGCAAGTTACCTAAGGAAGCATTGTGGTGCAGTTTTGTACTCTAAATACAGAACAAATTCACTTTTAAACAAATTCACTTTTAAGGCTGAGATGCTGTGCATCAAAATTTGAAGTTATCATTGAGGATAAGCGGACAGTTGCTTTGGAAACCTAAATCATTAAGAGAGCACCTTGACTACAAACCTGTGCTTTGGGAAATTTGTTAAAGTTTTCTGTGGCTTGGGAAAGCACATGACTCTTCTCAAAGGTAATGAAGGATTAGTTACTGACGCATTTACTCAACAACCAAGTTATTGCAAAAATTTGAGAAGATAATTTAGAAAGTACATTCACAGTTAAGTCCACTCCTGCTTGTTTGCTCCTGATACCTCTATGCTCCTCTACTGGTGGAGAGAAGTGCTAATTATTTGCATCTCCTTCCATTTCACAGAGCTTATTTCCATCCCAAAGAGCTGTTGATACCATTCTACACCAGCAACGTTTTCATTGTCACGGGGACCAGAGTGACAAGTAAACTGGCAACATCTTCATCTTCCCAAACAGAAAAAGGAAACAGCAGCAAATAAAAGCCACCTCAGTGCATCTCCAGCCCTGCAGATGGATGGTCATGCCTGTTGCTGAGGACAGCCAGCAGGTAGGATCGCAAAATATTCTATGTGTGTTAAGAGATGCCTGTGATTCACCCAAGAAGAGATCATTGCTTAGTCCACATTTGCTTTCCTCTTTATCATTTTTCAGTAATCATTAGCTGTATACACAAATCATTGCCACTCCCCCCAGAATAATGAAGTACATGTAAAACTTTAAGAACTTCTATCAGTAATTGCACAAGTTAGTTGTTGGTATCCTTTGTCCACGATCACTTTCAGCAGTGTTTTTTTTTCTGTTCAGTAATTTGGTTTCCTTAGATAAATGGTAGCTAACTTACTGTATTTGCCTTGCTCTTCAATTAGACATCGGCAGCATTCCACCTGCACACTCTCCACTGTTGAGACAACTTTTAAGCTTGCACTAGGAATAATCTTACTAGACTCAGGTATTTAGCTGATCCTTGCATGCTGTTTTGGCCTGATGTGAGCAGACTGCAGAACTATTACAGTCAGGCAGCCATCTACCATGCAGCTCTTTCTGAGAAAGCAAAGCACAGAAGTGACACCCGACCTCTGCTCTTCTGCACTGCTGTTTCCTACACTATGGGATTCTCCCACCAGCCCCACCATTTTAGCACGTGAATATGCACTAACAACTTTTCTTTCTGCCACTCTGCCTTCTTCTTTCATGTATTTTCTGTTCTCATCCTCAGCTATTGAAGACAATTCCCAACAGTATCTTCGGGTGCAGATGACGTTGCGGTTCTGTGTCTGTTCTAATATTTGTTTTTCTAAATTTTTCATGGAATTTTTATTTTACAAGATTGCATTCAGAACAGCAGATTATCTAAATTCTGGATGAGAGAATTAAGGTAGAAAAAGCCCCCTTTATTTGGTGGTTTCTGATAAAAGGCAGTCAAATGTCTGTAAGGATTCTATATTCAGATAGAATCGCACAGCCAGCAATGGTGATAAACCAGAGTTTGGCCAAATTTATTCTTCATTAAATTTTCAGCTTCATCTGGGAAAGCCTCTTCTCCCAGTGAATTCTGAAAAATAAATAATAAAGGTTAAAATCATCCTGGTCTTCGGTAAATTATTTCAACTTTGCTTTTTTTTTTGTTCTAAGGGGCAGCTCAAGGGCACTGCTCATGTCAATAGAATTAGGTGCATGCATTCTCAGAGTACTAAATCTCTTGTCTTCAAAATAGGCTTTTTAAGATGTTCATAAAAGTAAACAATATCTGGCAATTAGTACCACCCCAGATAAATATGTAATCTATCTCAGTTTTATATTTACTATTATGCAGCTACATATGTTCTAGTTCCATCAATAGTAGAGTCATAGTCAATGTGGAATAGGAAGTAGGATATTGATAACAATAGTAGAAATCACACATTTCTACATCTACTTTTTAACCTGGTATTAATTTCCATTAACTTTGCATAATTCCATACAGTTGTAGTTTTTAGTTGTTTTATGAGAGGTGTGGCAAGTGAGAAAGTGACTTTTTAATATTTTCTTGGCTTGCATTCTGTCATTAGCTAGAAGTTACATGTTCATCCTTGTGGATTTTGCTCTTCTTTTTTTTTAACAGACAGCCAAAGAGCAAGCTGACTGTGATTTGCTGTAATTGTGGGTTAAACATCAGTACCATCCAGAAGAAAAAAGAAAGAGCAGGCTTCCTTGTACTGGGCAATAGGCATACACTTACAATCTAGGGTTGGTAGGCCTGCTATATGCAGGAACCTCAAATTTCTGGGGGGAAAAAAATCAAAAAATACATCATAGGGCATTCAGTGGGTCTGATTTCTAAAGGCACAACACAGCCCAGTGAACTCAGGTGCTCAGATTCAAGGTTTCCTGCAAGTCACAGGCACACTCAACTGCAACTCCACTTCTGCAGTTAATGGAAAAAACAGAGATTTGTGTCTAATAAAGGAAAAACTTAGAACAGTTGATGAACCATTTTGCCAGTACCATTTTTGCACAATGTACTTAGTTCAGAATTGTGTCTGCAGTTTTGTTATATTTAAGAGAAAACGCAAACTAAGTTATTTTCCTAAGGATTTGAATTCTCAAAGTGTATTTTGTATACGGCTTATGCAAAAGAGCTTCTTGGTTTTGAGTACACTTCCCCTTCGAGATCACAAAATTTGCCTGAAGCATTGAGCAACCTGCTGTAAACATGAGACCATGAAAGCAGCCACACAAGGAAACACAGCAAAGGGTCTTTTTCCACTGTGAAAACTGCTCTTTTCCATAAATGAATGCATGTCTATGGATATGAAATTGAAAAAAAAAAAAAGCACAGATAAACTGGAAAAGAAGTAAAGATTATTTTAGCATAGCCTGTAAACATTGGTATGAGCTTAATGCTAGGAGTTAATTTTGTGAAGACAGCTGTTGGCATGAAGAGAAACACTGAACTTATGCAGATTCTACAAGTATGATATATCAAGATCCTAACAAGCTGATCTGGGAAACACCACGCTAAGTTATTTCAAGTCTTTCCATTTCCCAAGTTGCAGTCCTTTTTATTTTCCAGTATTTTGGCTTTCACTTGTATTTTTGTGTCCTTTGCTTTTAACAGTACTTATTTGCCCATGTTCATGCATAATCCAGTTTTCAGTTATGGTTTTGTCTGCCTTGTCTGTACATTGCCCTTCCTGAAGCACTTGTTTTGAATTGGAGCTACCCCAAATTTCTTGTATTTTCTTTCAGTATGAGCTATGGCTGTGGTTTCCCAACACATTATTTCCAGAGAGTTGTGTAGCATGCTGTACACCACATCAGTGGACTGATTTTGCTGAAAAATGACCTGGCAAAAACGAGTTGTTTTTATGTGGACTCAGTCCCATTCACTGCGAGGCCACACAAGGAGCTGTGCTGGCACAGCTTCAAAGTAACATGCCATGCTGTGGGAGCAGGGCAGGGAAGGTCCAGGGCTATTTGAAGCCGGTGTCAACCTTCCCCCACACCCCATATACAGCATGCTATGCAAGCCCTGCCAATTCCTGTATTTTCATCGAACAGCCTTGCTGTGTGTTGTCTCTCTTCAGATCCATCTGCTCCTTACATTGTTTACTCCCCCGAAATCGACATTTCCCTTTTATCACCTCTCCACTCTCTCAGGTTTTCTCCCTAGAATAAATCCACTTCTATGAAATTCGCTGGCTGACATCCATATGCAAATTTCTGCAGATTCACTAAAAGTACATTATTCAAATAGCCTCTGGTCCCCTTTACTTTGTTAAGCAAATGAAGACAGAAACAAAAAAGACTAAGTACCTATATTTGCATTAGCATTTTTCACATTCATTTGTTAAAGGCTCATGCTAGCCCTACCCAAACCAAAGCACTACCCACTCTCCTAGAAATCGATGGGAAGGCTCCTTCAAAGAGTTGGTTGCTTCACATCCTCGTGTCCTGGCAATTACTGGAAGGATCCAGCTCCAGAGCCATACCCTTGAAATGTTCCAACAAAGCCTACACTGCTTCAGTAACAAGATTGTCTTCCCACACATCTATTTATAGCTTGCTTTGGTTGGTGGGGATTTTCAAATCATTTTTCCCCCTCTTCATTCAGTTGTTCTGATTTTTGACTATGCACAGACCCAGTAAAGAGGAATTACTTGATAGAACTTTCTTTAGCAACTGCTGTTCTAGAAAGGAAACTGACAACCCTGATGCTTTTAAAAGCTTCTAGTGGGGCCAATTCACATAAATATACCTGGAAACTTAACCTCCTTCTATTTCACTAGGACACTTCCGTGCTTCACTTGTCCCCCGGATTTTAATTCAAGTTCCTGATTTCTTGTCTGGGCCTGTGTCTGCAAACCCATAAAACCTCTGGTGACAGAACACATTCCCAAGGTTATCAACCTAAACTAGCCTCTCTCTGTCCTAGCCAAACTATGGAGAAACCTTCCCATGGGTTATTTTTGCATCCCTCCAGGTGTCATCTCTGGCAGTTAATGGCTTTCCATAGCCCTCCTGTCTGAATGTGAGAGAAGTGTAGCACAGCATAATTCAAGCTGGACTTGTCTTGACAGGCATGTTTCTTTTGTTCCCTTTTATTTGTGCCATTCTCAGAGATTTTTTTGCTACAGGCATGACAAAGCCCTGTCCAGGACAGCTGGCCATGATTTCTGCTGGTGTGTTTCACCACCCCCAGGTCTTTATGCTTTATTTAGCAATTCCTTGGCAATCATGGCAGATGATTCTGCTTTGTCATTAGGCTGTGATGCAGAAACGTTTCATGCATTCTTACCAGAATTTGAATGTGCTAATTCCTGACAAACATTTTCCAAAGCTGCAAAATAAATATAAGTAAGATAATGTCTGTAATTGCACACAGATGTACCTACATCAGTTTCTCACGTGGATATATATGCATTTATTTTCTTCAGCAAATTTTTTTTTGTTTGTTTCACATTATATTTTTATATTCCCACAACAATTACAGATATTTTTCCATTCCTGGATTCTAGTTAATGCCTTCTTATATCTCCCCCTTTCTCCACTGCAGTTAACCTTGATTTAAGTACTGGTTTTGTTTCTTTGCACTTAAATGTGCACATCAGTTAAAGTCCATCCAATTTGCTTTTCAAGCACATGCTGAAACTGAATATGAAATTTGCAGTCTTTACTGTGCCCTTCACTTCTCTGGTATTCTTTATTCTGATCCTTTGCATCAGCTTTGTTCTTCATATTAAGTAAGTTTTAATTCAAATCAGGAGTGAAAATGCGGCTACTATTGGAAGCAAATTATTCCATTCCATTGTTGCTGGCACTGGCCAGTGAGTAAACTCACTGATGCAGTTTTCCTGGAAGTGAGCACTTGCACTAAAGTCAGCAGGAGCATTTCCACTGGAAAAGCTACATGAGTGTACGTGTGTCTCAAGGATCAGAGCTGCAGTTGCATATCCAGCTCTTAGGGTTTAAGGTCAAGTTCTTTGGGTCACAACACAGAGATGCCATTGCAATCAAGAGCTGCTGTCCAGTTGCTTTCCTTGTTCCCTATCCAGCAGAGTAAGGGTTTTACTATTTCCAAGGAAGTCTTTCTCAGAGTGTGTACCCCTGCACAGCCCTGACACCATTCTTCCCTTGAGCCTGTTCCTCGCTATCCTAACCACAAATATAAACAACGAATCTTTCTCCTATCATCTTTTTTGCACTGGTTTAGACTATTTTTAGACTATTAAATTCTCTTTTTTTCTTTCTGCATTTTCCCCTGCTTTTGGTAGCACAATTCTCATTTGTCCAAGCTTTCCTTCTCTTTTAGCACAAGGTCTCTGCAGTTCTTGTTGCTCCAGCTCAAACCCTCTCCAGCTGGTCCATAATTCCCCTGAAGCCTGGCACCCAAATCCAAACATGACATTGCAGCTAAAGCTGTTCTGATGAACAGCCGAGTGACTTCACACAGGCTGTTTATGCTGTCCTAGGTGTCCTTTCTCTCTTGCAAGAACAGCCCAGCATTACTCAAGTCTGCTCTGCCTGTAACCCTCAGACCCTTCCCATCAGGGCTGCAGTTTAGCAAAAGGGATCCCGTTACGTGTGTTGGAAGCTGACTGTTCCTGGCCAAGTGAAGTTCATTGTATTGGTCTTCACTGAGCTTTTCCCCTTACTTTTCACCTCAATTACTGTGAGCCCTCTTTTTTTTCTGACCAATAGCTGAGGCTTCCTTTTTGGTGGGATTGCTAGCTCACCCTGCACCAGTAAGGACATGGGAACTAGAGTAGTTCTCTTTTGCTCCACGTGAAAGCATACTTGAAAGTTTATAAATCAATAGGTTTGCCTCCTCTGCCACTGAAGCTGAGGGGAGAGGGGGGGACTTTGTGACTGGTTTAACATCTACAATACTGCATTACTATATTTAATCATTTCACCTATATATTCAAATGTACACCTTGAGTGGGTGAAGGAATCTGATGTGATTCAGACTTAGGGTGTGTCCCAGCCTGCTGATCAGTGTTCAAGTATGAAGGAGAATTCTTGGTACTTCTAAGTCATGAGAGCTAATGACTGCCACACGCCTACTCTCTGAATGGAGCCATTGCCCCTGAAGACAACAACTGAGGTCAAAACACCCCTTGACAGGGCCCGTTTTCAAAAGACATGTTTGAAAGCCTCAGATTTGACCTCTCTTCCTCCCATGGACACAGCCTAATCCTGGTTAAAATCTAATAGAAGGGTGAAACAGATCCACATTCTTCTCACCCCTCTGGAGAACAATCTGTCCTGTGTTACCACACAGGGAAGTAGAGATGCACATTCACGGTGGACTAGGTGGCAGTGACAATAGGGGGAAAGAGACAGTGGAAAGCTGGGGGATCCAGTGAGGGAAGCTGTAGGAGAAAAGGCATGGCAGAGGTGAAGGGAAAGTAAGCAGAGACAGAAGGGAGAAAATTCCAGAAAGGAGGGAACATAGGAGTCAAAATGTTTCCCTGTGGTTCTGATCCCAACACCTTTTCTGAATAAATCCTTTAGAAAGGAATCTGCAAGAATTCTCCTTGTGCGGCTTCCCCAGAGCCATCACAACTGCCCCCCTGAAGTGATACCTCCCTGACAATTTCCTACATCCCATAAATCTCAAGTGCTGCAGTTAGGACCATCCAAAAGGAAGGAATAAAGAGCATTAAGACCTACAAATTCCAGTATCTCCAGTTTATACAATGGTACAACTCTTACAACTCCCATTTATGAGGTTAAAGAAATAATGATTCACAAGACTGGCTGACACCTGGAATGATTTAACCAGGCCATCTCTAATGTAAATGACGCTGACTCACATTTCCAGATGTAGGTGGAACTGGCAATTGTCGTTTCCTCATAATTGTCTTAACTTGCTTTGCTAGTTAGAAATAGTTTTCTAGGTTATATTTCCAATCTGGTAATCATTAGAGGTACATTCTTTCCATAGATGTTTGTATTTGTAGCTGATGGAACATCTAGGACAGAATTTGACCTACAAACTTTGACATGTGGCAGCAGCCTAGATAGAAATATATGTACTTAAGTCTGAACCAGAACTAAAGTAAGATTTCTTGATATATACACAAAATTTAAAATATGAATGCATGTGTTGGGGCAGACAAGATTTTTTGTGAGGTTTTTTTTTTTCTCTTACCCCTGAAATTTTTCAGATTCCTTACCTTTAAGTAACCTTTTCATCAAATATAATGCCACAGCATTCTCTTATAAAATGCACAGGGAAAACCTTTAAATAACAGGATAAAAGAAATGTTGGAAATTTCTAAAAAGTTTAATCAAAAATAGTATGTGTAAAGGGAGAAAATTATGAAATATCATCCCTCATTGGTTTTGATCCAAAAAGTGCTTGGACTCTCCTCCTCTTTCTGGTGGTCTGTCTGTTCTATCCCAAGGCACAGGCTCGTCCCAGAGCCTTGCCATTAAACCACACTCCGTGATGTTACAGTGACGTAAGCTGGCCACGGCTGAGCTGACTGCAGTGGTATGTCGTGACTTCCACCAGAGACTCGACCCAATTACTGTGACCTGACACACTTGCAGTCTAGTACAGCCTCAAGTCTCACAGCAATAGCCCCTGAAACCACCAGAGCCTCATGTGAAAGCTGAAACCAAGCCAAACAAGACTGAATTAAACCCGGGAGAAAGGTATTCTGAAAAATCATAATTATATCACATAGTTTGTTGATACATGCTTACTTTGCATGTTAGAGGACTTTGGGTGAGATGCCCACATGCTTTTTAAGAACAGGAGTGTTGACAATCCAGGAGGAAATGACAGGGCTGATTATATCCTGCCCTGAGCACACATCAGGGACGTAAAGCAATCCATGTGCTGACTGGGGGTGTGTAGTGAAGCTGCACTGCACAGCAAAGTGGTGGCAAGGTGAGGTGCAGCCCCTCAGGAGATCCATGCAGTGCTGGGTGATTCTGCCCCCAACAGGGAGTGGTTACATTGCAGATGCTGAGACAGCTTATGGAGGGAGGTAAGGAAGCATCAGCTGTGGTCAGTCTGTCCTTAAGAACCACGTGTAGGCATCTTATGCACCAGGATTCTTCTGGTGATTTGGCAACGTTTGTATTAAAACAGAATCACAAAACAGTCAGGTTGAAAGGACCATGGTGGGGCATCTGGTCCAACCTCCCTGCTCAAGCAGGGCCATCCCAGAGCACATGGCACAGGACTGTGTCCAGACAGTTCTTGAATATCTGCAGTGAGGGACACTCCACAGCCTCTCTGGGCAATCTGTTCCAGTGCTCAGTCACCTGCTCAGTAAAGAAGTTCTTCCTCATGTAATTGCCAGTTAACAGGTGTTTTCCTCACTTTCCAGCCTTACAAAAGCTTGTGAACAAAGCTTCTGTTTCTGCATCTTACCTTTTTTGCCTCCTACACTGTTTTCACTACCATTGAGAACCAGAATTCCTAAACAGAAAATAAAATAATGTGCTATTTCTGAAAATAAATAAATAAATAAATAACCCAGATGCAAGAATGTTCCCTAAAAATCTCAGCAGCCTAGTGTCTTTATTCCAAAAGAGAAGTCACGGATAACTGGACTTAAAATGAACCACTTGAGGACAAATTAACTATTGGATTATTTTGTAAATTTTTGTCTATTTCAAGTTCATTGCTTGTGTGTAGCTATAAATAAATGTGTACTATCTAGGACAGTGATGAACAGTGACTACAGCACCCTGTAGAAATTCAGTCCTGAATAGTTTTTTTCCTAATCAAATCCTTTGTTCTGTCATCAAGTTCCAGAAAGCAATTTCTACCTAAATAATAATAAGTAATAAATAATGTGTTGTTATTATTATTCTATATTAACTATTTTTTCCCATTATAGTCTTTTCAATGCTCTTAGGAGATAAAGCTGGTTCTCCTGCGGAAAAGGGACGCATCCAAAAAGGTGGGCTTTGCTGTGACTACCACTACTGAAGATCCAAGAGAAGTTCTCTAGGTAAGACTCAACCAGACTCGGCTGTTATCTCGGTGTTCACAGCAATCACTCTGTTCTCTCCAGAAGGGAGCAGCATGCACGCAGGGAGGATGAGAACAAGAACCTTTAAAGCAGTGATCTCTGACAGGAGTTTGGGAGTGGATACAGAAGTGTGATATAGCTGTAGGGGAAACAAATCATGAGAGGGTCCATAGCCACTCTTCAGAGGCAGATCATAGGGGAAAAGGCAACTCGTAGGAAAAAAATCAACGTTTTCACAGCAAACAGAAAAGAAGAAAATACAGAGGAAGCTGTGATGAAGCAGCCGGGATACAGGCTCCCAAGAGACGTCCCAGCCCAAGGGAACGGCTAGAGGGCTTGCTCCATCTGCTGGAGCATCCTAATGGACCCACAAGAGACTTGTTGGCGTGACCCACTCTCAATCCCACAGCAGAGCTCTCAGACTAGGAAATAAAAATTAATGCAGTGTTGATTTCCATTGCTGGCTTAGTATCACAAGGATTTTTTTTTTTTTAAAGGCTGTATAGTTCAACATGCAGCTGAAAGCAGCGGGGAGAGAGCTATTGCATTGCTTTTGTTTTGAAAAGAATCAAAATAAGGCACACAAGTTCAAATCTGTATTTTTCAGATCATAATTCTGTCAGTTCAGTCAAACTGGAACATAGGAAAAGCAGGCAGGGCTTTCTAGTGTCTCATGTAATGCAGAAGAGCAGCTCTTGCCATATGACCTTTGCTCTAGGACAGCCTGGCATTAAATACTTGGGCTCACAAATAAATAGCCTATTCCTGCCGGAAGCAGAGAGCAAACCTCTCCTAAGGCATCTCCAGACAAACACAACGTCACCACTTGGTTGTTTAGCTTTCATGTCAGGTAAGATAGGTCAGAGCAGCGTGGGGCACAGTGACAGCAAGAAACCATGACTCAGACACTCACTGACACTGCTCCACTCTTGCTGGAAAGAGTTGGTGGCTGAGACTCCTCTTTCTCTTTTGTAGGATCAGGGTCACCTTTGGGCTCTGAGATTGCAGATTTTGCCCTTTGCAGCTCAGCTTCCTGTCTGCTGAATGAGAGTTCAGGAAGCCTTATTTCTTCATGCCTTTTTATACCTTAGGTTACATAGTGTTGGTGTGGAATCTGCCTTCTGTATACAGCATCTGACATTTGCTACAAAGACCTCCAATTTTAGCTAAACATTACAGGCATGATAGCAAAAAAAGTAAAACGTTTGACTAAAAACTCATCTAGATGCATTTAAATGGATTTTGCATCCTCTCCAGTTTAAATGGCTTCTCATTTGCCAACTTTCTGTCATCCCAGTGAACACCTTGGTCCACTGGTGCTCAACCACCTTACAAATTCAATGGAGGAAATGGAAACCAAGCTCTGCAGCAGCGACAAAGAAGAAGCTCTCAAAAGAGAATTACCATACTGCATAGGAGAAATAGACTTCACAGTTTCTGGGAAGAAACATGGAAAGGTATGGGCGCTGAGGAGCTTTAACCCTTTTACAGTATTGCTTTAGTTCAGCTGTTACTTCTGGGCAGTAAATGCAGAGTCTGCAGAAGTGAGGGTCAATGTGCCACAGAGTGTGGCACCACCTTATACCCCAAGGAGGGTATAATGAACATGAATGTGGTCAAAAACATGGCCTTTTAGTATTTAGAAATCAATCACTTGATTTGCAATTGCATGATACAAGTACAGGTGATCACTTTTCCCTTTAAAAGAAAAATCAGTTATGTGTCCTGCTTCCTTCATTTTGTATCCTTGCCTTGGTTTAACCCACCAAAAATTAATCACTTTGGATGTTTACATTTTAAACATACTGTTGAGCTGTTTCAAGGTTTTTCTTAAAGTCCTCTCTCTGTTCTGCTGATATGCACTATATATGAACTAACCCACCTCCTCACTAGTCCCATGCACGAGTTAGTATTAGAGCAAAGGAATTCCTAGGAAATCCTGAAATCTGCCTCAAGATTTTGTTTCATCATAAAATCTTAAGCAGAAAACAAAATATATACAGAAGCTGAAGAAGCAATAGATTCATATAATGTGTCCTTGAAAAACAGATATGAAATCAGGCAAATATTTCAGCTTGTGCAGAAATAGAAAACATCGATGAAATTTGTTGGCCTTGCTAGGCTGCCATGAAACTGAAGGCAGTTTGAGAGGAGGCTCTAAGAGAGAGTGTGATTTGTCAGTCTGCAGCACAGAACTAATGGAACTTGACACAATTAGTGAGATGCCAATTAAACAGAAGTCTGCTAAATTCAAGTATTTAGTTCTCTGTCAAATCTTTCTCAAATAATTATTTTTTTTTTTAATATCCAAGTTGGTGATAATTTCCCTCTGCATTTACTGTGAACAGACTCTTTACTGTATCTTTCTGTCCTGTTGTTATTCATTGGGTTTTTCTTGTGTTTGTTGAAGTTTATGAAGGTCCAGAGTACCATTCACCCTGGAATTATATTTGAAGTTATGCTCAACAAATGGAAGTTACCTGCTCCCAATTTGGTTATCTCTTTAGTTGGGGGAGAAGAAAATTTTCAGATGAAACCTTGGCTACGGGACACCTTAAAGAAAGGCTTTATAAAGGCAGCTGAAAGCACAGGTGAGTGCTTTAGGCTTTAAAGGAGGAATTTTGTAATCCTGATGGATTCTTACACCTAGCCCCCAGTGATCTAGTAATGACAATGGGCCTACTCACATGATTATTTTTGAAAATGCAACACTTTGCTGAATGCAACCTACATGTAAATACTTTTGAAAATGAAAGTGATTGTATTACAGTAGCACAAGTAAATATTTTCAAAGCAAATTACCCTAGGTAACCATTTTTGAAGTGTAAAAGTACCTGATATTATTCCCTCAGAGGTGACACTAGAAAGATAGCATCAAAATGGGACCAAATACAATTGCCCCTCTTTTGTGCCGTGACAAAACAATTATGAGGGGAGCAGAGCAATTTGACTTCAACAAGAGTGAATTTAGGTCAAAAATAAGAATTTCTGCATTCTCACCTGCAAAATACAGTGAAAAATATCTGTGAGCATTTCACAGCAAGCTCTTGGTTTAGCTTCACTGTTCCAGACAAGATTGTATCAGTTTTTCTTTTTGTAATGAGACAGTCCAGTACCGGAGCTCTTTTAGGTACTTTTGTGCTACACAGATATTCTCTGTCTCCATCTGCCTTCTGTACTTCCGACTGGGCACCATCCCAGTTTCTTTGTTACATATTTGAAAAAGGCCTGCTTGCTCTTTACCTAGGGTTCTCCAAATTCCTTGTCACTGTAACAAGATTGCTGTAAATTCTATTATCCTGAAGAATTCACTCTCCACACACCCACAAGAACAGGAAAAAGAACGCCAGATTAGGCAGGTTATCTGCTCTTCTGCTAAGAGGTGATTGCACAGGACTGCTTAGGCCTCAGTTCAAGTCAACAACTTCCCTGACTCTGTCCCTTTCCTCTTGTAAAGCCCTCAGACCTGCCTAGTACAGGGATGACTCTGCTCATATGTAGACAGTGAGTAACTCCAGAGTGGACACAGCATTCTTGGTGAGCACATTAACATCAGAGTAAAGATGGCAATGTTGCATCACATGATATGTGAAGAATGTTTGCTTGAGCTGATAATTTCTTCTTGTTTTCCTTATTTAAGTCTTATGTACTTTGCATGTGTTCTAATTCTAAAATTTATAGTCCATCAAGACCTGTCTTCCCTTTATCTATTGAGAAATCCAGTAAATCCAGTACTTAAGTAACGTTACTTGACGCACAAACACATTGCAATACAAAGAAATTACCTAACTGCTTTTTATGAATAATTTCAGGTGCCTGGATTTTCACCAGTGCTTTGCGTGCAGGAGTAACAAGACACTTAGTGCAAGCAGTCCGAGATCTTGCCCTGGCTAGTACCTCATCCACACTAAGCGTGATTGCCATAGGAATAACTTCACTCAGGAAAATCCAGCACAGAGAAAGTCTGGATAACACAAAGGTATTTTACTCTTATTCTACTGCTCGGATATAGGCCGCACCCTTACAGAATTTGTAAGCAGTTGGCAGAACAACTTGGATATAACTTTAAGCAAACAAACAAACAGACGAAGTGGGGTTTGAGCTGTGTTTTGGGAGGAAACAGAGAGAGAGCTCAAGGATTGTTGGAGGATTCTGTGCCCTCCGCGCCCAGCGGGTGGCAGCATTAGGCATTAGCCCAGCGAGCAGCACAGGGCTGAACATCAAGAAAATACCCCGGAATAAGGGACTTTTCATGGATTTCTCCCTTGTCCACTTGCTGCAGAAGCACTTACTCCTAGCTACTACAAAAATACTACAAAAAGCATGTTTTGTATTATGGGATACCAGACATAAATATTCCAGGAAAATTTTTTCTTTAAGTAGCCACTGAATCGGTATTTAATACACAATAATTTTCTCAGTACAACAGGTCCAAAATACCAGCCATGCAGGATTGGAAGCTCTAGGGAATTCTCAAATTGAGTCAAAGGAATCAAAGTTCTTGGGAAGAAAACAAAAAATACAGCAACAAATAAAAAATATCACCCAAGAAAACTGTTGCTGAAAGTGTTGCTGCTGAACGGACATAGAAGTGGAGAGAAAAAAAAAATAGCATTCCCTTCCTGTCACTGGATGTACAATCTGTCCTAAGTAGAATATTATAGCAATAAAATAGGTGTTTCATACAATGAATGACAGTTTCTCTGTACTATTTTACTTCCCTGCAGAAGCTAAGAAACAAATGACAAAGACAGCCCTTTGAATTCACACCTAGTTGTTCTCTCACACTGGCCTGGAAGTACCAGCTAGAGGCTGAGAGACTGCCAGACCATACCAGCGATTTATTGTCATTGGTCTTTCCCTTTTGTTCTTTTTTACTTTTTTTTTTTTTTTTGCCAATGACAGCTACCTGCATGTTCTACCAGGTGGGACTCTTTAACTGGAAGACTTTAACCTATTTGTGTGGCAACTGGGCCAAAAGAACTTCAAAGGAAAGAATTCAGTTCATTGTGTTTGTGAATTTTGTTCAGGAAAGTTTGCAAATGCAAACTATTTCACCTCCCTTCTAGGCTAAATGATCAAAATGCATCTGGAGCTTTCCCTTTCAGCAGCTACAAAACAGGTGCCCTCTCTTAATTTTCTCCCCCTAAACTAAAGCCTAAATTCTTTGCAAAGATATTTTGCAAAGGGATATTTTGCAAAGAACGTTCCTGACCCTATGCCTTCTGGCACAGATTACACCCAAAGATATTTTGGATTTTAGTCAGTAACTTTAAGACAAAGGAACTACAGACAGAGATGTTGATCTAAACCCAACTCTCTTTATATTTGGCACTGACACAAGCAGCTTGTTGTATAAAATAGAGCTAACAACCCACACTAGCAAGGAGAAAAACAAGCCCTGAAATCAATGGATCCTTCCCATCTCTTCTGTGTTAATGATATGCTTTAAACATCATTGAAGGATCACTTCCACATTTTCAGAGAATAAAGAGGAAAATCCCCAAAGGCCTTTTTCAATTGGTTGTTGTGACTCCAGGTCCTAATCAAAGGCCAGATCTTTGGGGAGGAGGCTTAATGTTACATGGCAGCAGAACAGAGGCACACCCTCTGTCAAAGCAAAATCTGAAGGAAATTAATTATGTCAAGAAGCTTTCCCCAAGGAATGAGAGACAGAGAGAGGAACATGAAAGAAATTTGTGGCACTCGCTCTTGATAAGAAACATGCAAGTTTACTGCTTTTTAGTGTGAGGAAAATGCAATACACAGTGACAACTGCCAAGCTGACAATCTGAGTTTAGCCCAGCAACACTGCAGGAATTGGAAAAGCAGCATGATAGAAGGAAATGCAGATTTTAAACAGTTCTTTCACAATCTACCTGCTTGCAAGAGGACAGTGATTATAACATGAAAGAGAATAATCAGACATTTACAGCCTGGAATGATGTATCAAAGGGGATGGGCAACAGAGAAAAAGAAAGATGTATTATGAAAGAAAGGGGAGTTTGAAAAAGTCTATGTATAGAAGCCCACGTGTAGTGCAATATTTAGAATAAGAGACTGTAGCAGGGGTTCTGTTTTACCTACAAGATGAGTTTATGCAAAAAACCCCACATTAATAAATAAAGCTGTAACATCGCTCACCCAAAATAAAGGGTACAAGGATTCCCCTTTCTAAAATCTGTCTGTCACCCTCTCTTTTAGAATGCAATTTCCCAACTGAGAATAACCATCAGATTTCATATAACCCTGCCAATTATGTAAAGCTGTGTATAAATTGACAGGGACATGGAGCAGGCTAACTCATACACTGGCCTAAACATGGACAAAACACTACTGAAATTAATAGTTTGCCCCTCTTTACACCAGCTGAGGCTTCACATCTCCATACACAATTATCAGGTCTCATGGCCCCTTTCCATTTTTCCAATAAACAATTCCAAAACCTGCATTTCAGAGATGATGATTGATATCACTGTATTTTTCAGAGGCCAAGAGGAAAACTTCAGGGACTCCAGCAGTCAGTACTGCCAAATCTGGCTGCTTCCAGAAGGAACAGATTTCCCTTATTCACCCTTTTTTTTTTTTAAGAGTCTATCTGAAAGTCTCACAGGTGGTGAGCTGTGTCAGGGCACAGACAGCATGGAAATGGGGAGGAAGGGCATTAAAAGATGGGCTGGGCTTTGCAGAGAGCACTGACATCTCCCCTCCTCCCTCTAGAGTGACAGTCTGGTACGCTACCAGTCAGACGACAACATCCAAGGCCCACCCTATTCCTTGGATCACAACCACTCCCATTTTATTCTGGTGGACCACAGCACACCAGACGAGCCGGACGGAACCGCCAAGCTCCGCTTCACCTTGGAGAAGTACATCTCAGAGCAGCGCACGGGATACGGGGGTGAGCAGCTTCTGTTCAGGCACCTAACCTGAGTAACCCTGGTAGCACAGCGGGCCCCCGGCCTTACCACTCCAGTTCTCAAACCCAGCAGGGGCCCACATAGGCAGGACCAAGTCAACCCATTTGGCATCGTGTAAGAGGCAGAACGACGGTAACTTCTGAAGCTGAGAACGCTGCTCTTTGAACCAAAAATCTGGACTTTTATTGCATCTCCTTAAATGTAGCTTGAAGCTGATCTTCAAAGCACAGCTCAAATTGCCTTAAAAGACAACATATGGAAAATAAATCCAGCTTCGAGTGCCTTTACCAATGTTTCTAAGAGATTGATAGTCACTGTTGTATACTTTTATCCCCTCTCACACACGGGGTCTTGAATTGCTCCCACACTGGAAGAAAAGACTTGTTCCAAAGCCCTCTGAAATATTTTAAGTCATATTTGTTTTGAGATAAAATCTTATCCTGGGTAAACATTGTAGCATCTAATGCCCATCTGAATCTGTGTGACCTTTTTTTATAATAAGAACTGAGCACTGGGCAGGTCTCCTGCTGCTATTTGTGGAAAGCAGTTGTCGAGATAATAGTTACTTTTACCTTTGCTTTGGTTGTGTCATACGTGCAGTGCTAGCACAGCTGGAACTGGAGGGAGAGCTCACTTGTTCACTGCTGTGTGCATCAATAGAATATCCACTCACACAGCCCATAGGGTGGTAGCACAGAGGTACCTGAGAGCACAAGTGCACCTGAAGAATCCTTACCTGGTGACTCAGATAGGAACCACCACAGGCAGGCTGTAAGGGTAGCCTGAGGCTGCAGTGCTGAGAGTTACAAAGCAGCCTCCTTCTGCTCACAAACCAAATCTGATTGAACAAATCTCAGAGGAACGTAATTCTGACAAAGAATGCTGATTCATATGACAAATACTTTGCTGGAACATACTGAATTCAGTGTTATCTTCTATAAACAAAACCAATGTCATTCATTTAAGCTCATTTATAAACAAGCTGAGCAAAGCTATGGGGCTTCACTGAAGTACAACACATTAATAAGGTCATGTGGTTTTTCCCTGTTAAAAAAAAACAAAACACCTAGAAGACTTTTAGAAGACTTTCTTTTATATACTGAATATTTTTTACAACTGAGGACTTTCCAGATTCACAGCATAAAGTCAGAATCCACTTGACCCTCCTCTGGCTAATTTTTTAACTAAATCTATGGCAAACGAAGAATATTTGTATTCTTAACCATACTTGAGGAACATGTAGTCCCAGAGGTCCCTCTTCAAAGAGCATCATGTTAGAGTGGTGTGATAATGCCATGTCATTCACTAACACAAATTAAGTTTCTTGCCAACCTGGCTACAGCTCAGTCCAGCCTTATCTCTGTAGTCATGCAAAAGAGATACAAAAAATAGCAAGTAGAAATCTGTGCTGAGTTCTGGGAGATCTACAAAGGAAAACCATCCAAAAAATTGTTTTAACCAAATGCCTTTTATCTTCCAGCTGAAAGAGGCATTCATCTCTTGATATTATTGTTTTGATTGAGCTCCTTCAGGTCAATCTACAGTCACCTTTGGATTACAGAATTCAGCATTTACAGTAAAAACCATCCAAAACTATGTGGGCCCCTGTGGGAGGATGGCTTAGGACAGGGATCCTGACCTCACTTCTTCCCCTGATACCATGACATGTTAAATATTTCATTAGCATTTCTTATAAAAGTATCAGACAGTGTTATTATTAATCACCATACCAAGCTGTGCTGAATGAAACTTTGAGCTGTTTAAGCAGAGTAATCAACAATACATTGTTCCTATCGATTCATATCTGACTCATCTCATCCTACCCAGTCTACACAGTCAGTCTCTTCATATTCTTAAACCCTCCTTTCATAAGACTTTTGTCCTGGATTCCAGTCCCCCTTCCAGCACAAGCTAATGCATAATACCCAGGAAAAAATGAGAGCTTTTCATCTCTAACTGTGACTTACTGTAAACACTGGTAGATGCCTCAACCTTGTGCTGCACCCTAATGCAGCTCCATTGCTCCCCAGCCTGACAACCCTGGAATAAATAAATAATTTTAAAAGCCAGCAGTGGTATGACACAGAGAGAGAGGTGCCAATATGCATATTTTGCAGGTGAGGTCAGAACAGCCTGGACTGTTTGCCTGGGATCACACAAAATTTCCAAGGCAAAGGTGCCTTTGCCCTGAATCCTAGGCCAGGACTCCTCTGTTAGGTCAGTGTTATTCTCTTCCTTTGCCACATCTCCTTCTGCAGGTTCACAGAGAGACCAAAACAGCACATCAGAGGAGAAATATTTTCAAGGACTCAGCAAAACACCAATAGGTTTGTGAAAGCTGTTACTTTTTAAAAATTAAAACATCTATTTCACAGGAACGGGTAGCATCGAGATCCCTGTGCTTTGCTTACTGGTGAATGGAGGACCAGGCACACTTGAGGTAAGAAGCTGTTTTCAGCTTTAGAATAATAAATTACTGGTGCCACGTAATTAATGTAAAATTTGGCTGGGTGACAAACACATCTATTGGCACTTTACATAAAGTCAAAATTCACATCTATACACCACTAAGAACTGAGTTCTGTTAATACTAAATTTGCCAGTATTTGTTTGGTAGAAATATTTCCTTCTGAATAGGCACCAGCTGATCATTATTACTTCCATTGCCAGCTTGTCCAGTGGGAAGAAAGAATCCAAACCGAAAACAAACCCACAGAAACCAGTTCCAGGTCTAGGGAAATAGAAATAATGTGTTATTGCTGTGAACATACAAAAAAACAAAGAGGAATCTTTTAGTGCTGTTCAGCAGCAATGGCACAACTGTCTGTCCCAGAGCTCAGAGAAGCACAAGACCAGGTTTGCTGGACATGCCATTTAAAATGAGAGTGTCCTGGTTCCACTGAGCAAAAGTACATTGTAGGATTGAAGAGGGGAGTGTTATCTGATTGTAATCCCAAATCTTCTTCAGCAAAGGATCAGTTTTGATTTTTTTTCCTGAGTGGTTCTACAGCTTAAAGAACCTGTTAACAAGGAGACAGTCTTTGGTTTTTATTCTATTTTACTTTTCTTTTTATAATACTCTCAGTCTCAAAAACCTTTGGAGAGACATAATTTAACTAAAAGTTAAAAGTTTTCAAGTGCTGAGAGTGTGACATGCAAGCTGGTAACCTCTCCCCAGAATAATGACTCCTTTCTGGGGATGTTTTCTAGTTTAAGTTTCTTGTACCTTCTCATAACTTTTGTCAGCTGGACTAAAACACACACTCATATTAGAAATCTCACTGTTTAAACAAAGGTATGTCACCTCATGAGCTTGCTTTCTTTCTTTCACGAGAAGCTAAATATTGCAGTGTTGCCTATATCTCTGGTTTAGAAAAATCCCATGTTATGACATGTAAATCCTCTTTTCAAAGTTTTACAGAACAGTGTGACTGGAAGATGAATAGTGACTGGCTGGAGTTGCTCTAAACTGACATGTGTTGAGAATGGATAACTGGCTGCACTTTTTTAGAATATCAATTTCTTAAATGGATTTCTTAAAATGGATAATACACGCCAGAGACTACAAACAGTTCTAAAGAGCCTCAATACC
>VXBQ01000656.1:1258833-1283568 GCA_013400175.1 Phainopepla nitens | reverse complement strand
AGAGCCTCAAAACCAAAACTAAAAAAAAAAAAAAAAACCTGCACCACAATTAAATCAATGCAGTCTTGTACAGCTCCAGAGGAAGAAACAGCCTGGCAGCAAATAGACATTTTTGCTCTTAGGATGCCATGGCCTCTGCTTTCCTCTCTCAACAACCTGCCTGACTCATTCTAATTGCGCAAGTAATAGAATTAGTAGCCTTTAACTCTTGTAGTTGCTATGATTCAGTGTTTTGGGTTCTTTTTTGTTTGTTTTTTTTTTTTTCCTGTAGCCCAATGTTGTATTCCTACAGGCAAATTCCTGATTTTCAGAACATATTGCCATGTTTAGCAGACAAAAAAAAAAAAAAAAACCACCAAAAAACAAACAAAAAAAAGCTATACAAAAAAGCCTGCTCATATTTTCTGTACAGGGTTACTCTTGCATTTGACTATGCTGAAATAGAGAAAAAAAAGTCAGGGCCAAAAGAAATTTTATGCATTGTGTGTTCAAATCAGATTGCTTAGCTACTCAGCAGAGAACCATAATCAGAGGCCTATACATGGATGACCTGCTACAGAATTCAAAAAACCCTAATAGCTTAGAGGAGTCTTGATTGATTCCATAGTGAATCTGACTTAGGTACACATTTATTCCTGGTTTTCTAGAAGTTCTTCTTTTGAATAACATTTTCTTTCCACTTATGAATTCTAAAAATGTCCTATTTTAAACTACAGACAATTTGCAGCGGGTTGGAAAATTCTGCTCCCTGGCTTATCTTAGCAGGGTCTGGAGGTACAGCTGACATCTTAGCTGCATTCATGAATGACCCACAGCTTATCATGCCAGAAGCTGTTGAAAAGCAATTTAAGGAGAAATTCCCTGCGGAGAGCTTCTCGTGGAAGGACATTCTCCAGTGGACAGTGACAGTGAGTTCCTAGGTTTGATAAGTCACCGTGTTCACAAAGCTGTCACCTAACACCTGTAGCTTTGGCAGCCCCTTCAGTATAGGTTTGGCAAGAAGCTGCTCAGAAGTTTTGGGAACTCCAGTGCTTTGACACTGGTGTCATAGAATGCCTCTCTAGCATTAAAAATCAATGGTCATTTGATCATGCAAATGACTTTGTTGCCCCAGGGATTCAGCTGAACACTTAGGGCTCTGTCCTTCCTCAATTACTTCCTCAAGTAACAGCCAGCACCCAGGAACCCGACAGTCCTTCTGGAGGACATGAAGCATTATTTATATCCACAGCTGTGGAGCTTGTGCAGCTGTGACAGAAGAGAACTAATTCATGATCTACAGCTGTTAAATGGAAACCTAGTTGTGGATAAGCATGAATAAATTAAGTAGAATGAAGCGTGTTTAGAAATTATTCTATCTATTGTCAGTTAGTTGTTCTTTAAGTATTTTTGCTCTTAAAACAGAAAGACAAAGCAGATTCAGAGATCATCTTTACTCTTTGTCATGCTTGCATAAGCCTTTTAGAAACAAATACGTACTCCAAGATGGTGCTTGTGTGAAGACTGAAGAGCACTGGGTACCTCTGAGATAAACCAAGTCCACCTGACCTGCCCACCACTTATTCTTTGCATTCCCTGCTGCAATCCTCAGCTTTAAAAGTTCCACATCCTAATTCCATTAGGAAGAAGTTTACTAGATCACTAACAAAAGGGAATGAAAGGCATCTAAAAGCAATATTGCCAGAGGCTCACAAAGTCTCAGTGCAGCTGCACTGTGAGAAAGAAAACTCAATAAATAGAGAAGCAGAGGGAAAGAGTACTGTATATATATCAATATTTGAGGACTTTTACTCAGAGAAGAGTTAGAGACTATGCTTTTAAATAAACAACTCAGAGAACAAAACTTAAATGTCAAAGCAGGATGAGATAAAATGAAACTAGTGGTGTGCTGGCTATAACGTGACTTTGAGTCAAATAGGAATGTAAGTTAAGGAAGGATCTTTTAATTAAAGCAGTGCTCTGGTTCTCAGAATATCCAAGTTCTGCTCCTCCTATCCTGGTAGGTCACTTGGAAAAGGCAGTAACTTCCTCCTTGCCTTAGGAGTTATTTATATATGGAACACTAATAATATTGGTCTTCTTGCCAAACCTCAGCTTTACAATTAGAATGTGAGTTTTTGGGAAATACTGTATAGGTGATCTGATCTCCACTGGGCAATTGGGCACTAATGTACATCCAAAGGACAATGTGTAAAATTACTTTTGTTTTGACTCCACATAGATTCAGAACATTATTTCACACCAGCATCTTCTAACTCTGCACAACTTTGAGCAAGATGGTTCAGAAGAACTAGACACAGTGATTTTAAAAGCTTTAGTAAAAGGTAAGATACAATAAACAAACATTGTAATGTTTGTCTTATTTGACTTTTAAGCCGTATTTCCTCTTTTTCCAGTGCAAGTTCAATTGACTGTTGGATAAGATTTCATTTCTGACGCACTGTTCTTTTGGTTTTTTATTGACAAATTAACTGTGGCAGTTACTGTAGCTCTTGTAAGCTTCCTTTAAACTAGTGTTTGCTTTTTAATCTCATGTTATTTTAGTATGACTATTTTAGTCACTCCTTTATTTCACTACTTGCTTCTCTTAATAAAAAAGGCTATAAAAGAACTGAATTATACTGGAGCAGTATATTATTCCAATTAAACCATTTAAAAACCCCATGAAAACAAAACCAAACCCCACAAGTAGAGCAAAACTTCCTTTGTTTCAGAAACAATCCGTTTCTCCTATGAGAAATCTTCACTGTATCTTCTGAAAGAAGACATTACTTGTGCTGCCATCTATTTCAGTTTCTGTTACTGAATGGTTTGAGTTAGCTTAAACTTAGCATGGGAGAAAAAAAAAAGACATTCTGTTCCTGATGTGCTAATTGACACAAGGAAAACCAACAGCCTGCCCTGCCCCCTGCTTTCTGCAGGCCAGTGTCCCTCTTAATAGCCAACAGCCACTTAAACTTAATGCTTTTAATAGAGAGTTCATCTAGAAAAATAAACCATTTTTGAATATTAATGTTTCTTCATTTCGGAAAACATCGCTGTGAAGGGTTTCTGGTTAAGCAACTCAAGAGATCTGTGATAGCTGAAGGAGAATTTGCATTGCTAATCAAAGTACCAATACTATATTAAATTAAACAGAACTGTAAAGTACTTACTTTATTTGCATGCCCTGTTTTTTTCCAGCCTGTAAAAGCCAGAGTCAGGAGGCTAAGGAATATCTGGATGAACTGAAACTGGCAGTGGCCTGGAATAGGGTCGACATTGCTAAAAGCGAAATATTCAATGGCGACGTGGAGTGGAAGGTACCAGGGTTTTTTGCCTTAGTGGACACTCAGTGTATACTCCAATGTGTACAGGACACTGGAACATCCCAAAACATGGCTTCAGTTTTTAACACTGCCTGCACACTCTACTGAGAGATTGGGAAGGGGTATTATGCTTCCTGAGGCTGTTTGTCTTTCTGGGCCCCTATATGATAATGGCTAAAGACAGAGGAGTAGCTCAGTGGTCATCATCTCTTTCTGGAGCTGTTTGTGAGCAACAATCTTTCTCCCCTTCTGTATAGACCTTTAAAGCAAACAAACCAAAGTTTACAAAGCACAAGAAGCAGGCAGATATTACTTTTAGAAGGTGACATGAATAATGACACTGTTTTCAACTGCTGTATAAATGCCCAGTGTGGTGGGTACCTCACATCGAGTCACACAGCACGCAGTTTATGTTGATGTTTTAATATTAATGCTGGCACAGACATTTTGTCAGAGAAAAAATGAA
This sequence comes from Phainopepla nitens, assembly GCA_013400175.1. Taxonomy (NCBI): domain Eukaryota; kingdom Metazoa; phylum Chordata; class Aves; order Passeriformes; family Bombycillidae; genus Phainopepla; species Phainopepla nitens. Next base: position 1,279,794 of record VXBQ01000656.1, on the reverse strand, counting down.
GAGAGTTCCACCTCTTTCATTGTACTCAGTGTTGACTGGTGGGAGACAAAATGTGCATGTTAAATCTTACCTTTCTCATTATTCATCCATGATTGCTCCCCAAAAATCTCCTCTTTTTTTTTGTTTTTTTTTTTTCCCCTTTCATCAATCTAGTCCTGTGACCTGGAGGAAGTGATGATGGATGCTCTAGTCAACAACAAACCAGAATTCGTGAAGTTATTTATTGACAATGGGGCTAACATATATGAATTCCTGACCTACAGTCGTTTGCAGAGACTCTACTGTTCCATTTCTCAGAAATGTCTCCTCTATGAACTTCTCCTGAAGAAGCATGAAGAAAGCAAACTGACCTTGGCAGGGCTCTGTGGTCAGCAACAAAATGAGCAGATGATCGGCCCCCTCTTCACTCTCAGTGAGGTCTCTAGAGTTCTCAAGGATTTTCTCCATGATGCATGCAAAGGTTTCTATCAAGACCTCAGACATGGAGGCAAGAAGAAATGTGTGAGTCACAACTTTGCATCATAGTTCTGCTCCCCTCCAATTCAGAATTTGTACAATTTTAACAAGGTCTAGTCTTTGGGGTGGGGCAGGGAACAGATTTAGTTAAAGATGTATAGGGAATACAAATATGAATTACATTTATATTTACTAAGAAGTAATTAGATATAAAAATAGTGGTCTGCTTTTCTCATACAGAACTTCAAGAAGTAGTACTGGAAAGGCAATTTTTTCTAGGAGAAAGAAAAGCAGGCAATGGAGATTTTCAGTCCCAGGTCTGAAACTGGTCATCTTTGTACGTGAAATTATTCTCAGATTTATGCTCTGTACAAGTAGATTGTACTCAGATATTGATATTCAATAATATCCAGTATTTGATATTTGCCTTTAGATCATTTTAGTCTTTTTATGGAGTGCCAGAACACAGAGCAAGAAATAGGAACAATTGTGTGATGTGGCCCTGTCAAGTGTACTGGCCACCATATGGAAAGGATAATATGTGATGGGGGCACCAATGTGGAATGTCTATAATCCACAGTGGTGCAGTAGATGCGTCATCATTTTTGCATTTTGACAGTGTATTTAACATTAATATACCTAAGTAACAAGGTGCTTGCAAAAGAATTGAAAATAAGTTTGGTTGCAAGGTTTCAAAACAAAGATGTATAAAGAAATTTCATTAGGGTTCAGTTTCAGACAAACTAAACAATTAAGCCTTTTGGTATTTGCCAAGTTTCTAATTACACCTAAAAATTGCTAAAACTAGAAGCTAATTTCAAACAGAAAAATCTTACTTGAGACCTTAAATCACTTTTACTTTGATAAAGCCTAGCTAAATTAGTTAGTAGTATGAAAAGTTAAGTTTGAATTTACTCAGGTTTCTTTGTTCACAAGGATGAACAACTTGAGACAATACCTCTGAAATCACTAAGCATATTCCAGACTTACAAATTTGCCAGAAATAAAAATCTGCCCTCAAAGCCTCACTTAACCTTTCTGGCATTTGGCAGCCAGTGAGCTAAAGCCCAGTGCTGTAGATAAGGCCCAATTCAGAGATCAGCTCCTGCTGTCTACCAGCTTTTTCCCTTCCAAGGCTTCTTCCCATGGCTGAATCCCATTACCACTGGCAACAGAAAGAGCATCACAGTACTGGGATAGCAGGGTCACTGCTGCCAAATCATGTGTCTTTTTTCAGGTCAGGAACTAGTGGTTACAAAGACAGATGAGACTTTTCTGATATCTTTGTCTCCTGCAAGGCTTTCAATGCAATTTAGTTGATTCAATAGCTCACTACAAACTGAAGAAACACCCCCCCACAACATCCTCCAAAAGTGCCTTTAAAATAAACCTGAACAGAATCCCATAATTTAAATGGTTAAAAAATATATTCTCACAAATACCTGTATAATTAAAAATAAATACACCCTAACTGCTTCTAACCAACACAATAGATAAAAAGGTAGTTTTTAAATATACTTGAAACTCAGAACTTGACCTAAGTGGCTAAACTTCCTCTAGACAATTTTTTTTATCAAGTGTTAAAAGAATAAGCAGTGTTCTACTTAAACTGCTCTCTGCATGAGGGAAAGGTTTCTCAAAAGAAAGACTAAAAAGGGGTATTGATGTTCTCTATTCTTGTTCTGTACAGAGCCTTGGCAAGATTTATTTCTGATGAAATAAAATGCCTTTTGTTCCCTTTTCTCTGAAGCTGTGTCCTCTGTGGCAGCCAAGCAGAGCCTGATATAATTGAAGGCAAGCTCAGATTAGTTAATCACAGGTTTGTCTTGTCTGATATTACACACCAGCGGTGAAATCCCAGCCTCTAAAGTCAATGAAAACTTTAGCATTTCACCATTTCTTCCAGAATGTTCTCACACATATTGGATTGTATGGGGGACACAAAGATCCTTTAACTCAATACAGAATGAACTAATTACCTTTTGGTCTTACTGAAAAGAAAAGTCAAAGAAATATGAAGCAGCTAGCGAGGCTGAGAGCATCTTAGATCATGTAATTTGCATGGAGTGAGACTGTGAACCAGGTTTTAAATTCTTCAAACACTGTTTCAGGACAGAACGAACGCAAAGCGATTACCTGGGCCCTTGGACATGAACCAGAAAAGCGAAAATCCTTGGAGGGATTTGTTTGTATGGGCAGTACTTCAAAACCGGCACAAGATGGCAAACTATTTCTGGGCTATGGTAAGCTCTGAGCTGTAGCTGCTTCAGGTGAAGTATTGGCATATTTCAAGTTTACGAGAGGTTTTTTTGCTCAGCCTTGCAGCTCAGATGATAGATAGGTTTGTTTCCAAAACACAAGGGGGGGCATTTACAGGGCCTTTCATCTCTGCGTGGCTGCTGCCCGCGGGGGCAGGGGGAGAGCAGGAGCAGGTGTAAATCAGCCCAGGCTGAGGCTCCGCTCCCTGCCTCCCCTCCCTGCTCCCGATGACTCACGGCTCCCAGGCGCACGTTTCGTGCCTCCGACAATCGGCAATTGTTTGGGTCCGAGCGTGACGGGAGGGGAGACGGAGCAATGAAGCATCTTTAGCTTACGTGCTCGGCGCGTAGGGAGCAGCATTACGCTGTCAGAGGCTGAGTTTCGAGCTGGCATAATCGGCTCCTGTTTCACAAGTCCCCCGCATCTGGGAGCCTCCCTGCCCCCACCGAGAGGGGGAGAGCTCCATCCCCGCCCTTACAGAGGAGCGCATCTGGGCCGGGGCAGCCCCGGGCGGGACGAGCCGAGCCGCGGCACGGCTCCCGGGCTGGGCGTGTGCGGGCGGGCACATCGGCACCTTGCGGGGCCCCGTGCTTGCCAGCCCCGCCATCGCACAGCGCGGCCCTGCTCTGTGCCACTGTTGTGCCTCTGCCAGCTGTGCTCCCTCCTTTCTCCTGCATCTCTGTCACAGCACAGCCGTGCTAGAGGTATCTCGACACACTGAGAATGTGTTGCTCTATTTCCCGGGCATATTATTCTCCTTTCAGCCCTTGATTGCTATCCCAAACCAGGTCCCTCTAAGAGCCTGGACCCAGAAGTGTCCAGCCTTACAAGGCACAAGAACTACCAATAAAGAATCATGGCATAGTTTGGGTTAGAAGTGACCTTAAAGATCATCCAGCTCCAACCCCCCAGCAATGGGCAGAGACATCTTCCCCCAGACAGGTTTGCTCAATGCCACATCCAGCCTGGCCTCGAACACTGCCAGGGATGGGGCATCCACAATATGTGGTTTTAATTCTCAACTATCTTCAAAACAGTCATTTTGATCAGCATTTTCGATTTTCAAATCTGTATTGGAGGGAAGACTTTTCTTGAAAGGCATGAACTTTTTCCTGCTGCTGTTCGATGTGATGCATAGTGGAGTATTCCCCGTTCAGAAATGCCCTCCAGTGGAGGGTGACAGCAGCACCCCATCCCTTTCAATTCTACAGGGTCAGGAGGGTGTAGCTTCAGCTCTGGCAGCCTGCAAGATCCTCAAAGAGATGTCCCGCCTGGAGACGGAGACCAAAGCTGCCTGTATAATGAAAGAGGCCAAGTACGAGCAGCTCGCTGTTGGTGAGTAATGGCACTTTTTGAATGGCATTGAAAATTTAAGAAGGAACTGCCACTGGAAGGCATGCAAATGAAAAAAAAAAAATACTGTTTCAGTTGTAAAAGGTCAACTGTCATGAATAATTTAACAGCCTTGCAGCACAGGCAGTCCCAAACATTCAGATACAGAGGAAAGATTTAAAACCCACTCATTTTGGAAAAATCTGTGTTCCAAGACAGGCCCCCTGGGATGCATGGATACTCTCCTGCTGCTATTAAAATACCAAACCTGGTATTTTAATTGTCTGATCTTAGTACAAGATGTGTTACCATGATGTGAAAGATAGAATAACCAAAACATTTCCAGGCTCACAGCAGCTCTTCCTGCAATATCAAGCTTGCTCTGTAAGGGCCACTAGAGCAACAAGTTTTAAGTTTTGTCATTGCAGCTAAAAATAATTTGAGATTACCTCACCCAGAAAAGGACCAAGTGCACTGCAAACTGCAGAGAGGCTCAGGCTGGTTTCGCAGCAGACAAGATGCCCCTCCCTACAGCAGTCAGATCCAGGCATCCGCAGTGCTGGAATGCTGAACCCTCTCCCCTTTGCTTGCTTTAGAAACAGATGTGTGCACACTGGCTTCTCTGCTGATCTGACTTCAGTCCAATCCATACCTTCACTGCTTTGAGGAGAGGGCTTTAAAATATGCCCCACATGGAAACAAACACAGAGGCTCCTCTCCCCTTGAGATACTTCATCAAGCAGCTGAAGGCTCATGTGGGCATTGCTACATTATTTACACTCAGATCACAAATTTCCCTTCTTCTCACAGGGCAATTATTATTTACAAAAATTAAAAATCAGGTTCTCATAATCACAGGGCTTGAGTAATTTAGTCATGGAATTATGGGGCCTAATCCAATACACAGAACTTCTGCTTCTTGGCTTTGGTAAGTATTAGATCAGATCCTCAGTTTTAATTTCTGGCTCGGATTGTGCAAAGCAAAATTTCTTTAAGAATGATAAATACCAGATCAACTAAAAAAGGTGTCTGTATAGAATTTTAAGTGCACTTGATCTTTTTGCCCTGCCTCACAGTATAACAAGGTGTAGGCTAGCTTAGGAAAGGTACTGAGATAATCAAGTGAATCAGTAGAATGGAACAGACAGAAGAAGTCAGATCTTGTCTAATGAGAAAAACTTTTTTTTTTTTTTGGACTGTTTAAATTTATCCTGGTTTCTAAGCTCCAGGACCAGTTTCTCTGGAAACAACTATGCCATAACATCCCACCAAGTCTAATATCATTTTATGTCAAGTAGCTCTGTCTTAAAATGAAGGATTTGCTTCTCTATGAGACAAAGCTGAGCTGTTTGTCTTCTTTAGTCTGTTCAGGATAGTGAGGACAGCATGACAAGTCATCCTTCAAAGTGTAAGAGGATCACCCAAGAGATACATTTTTTTTTTTGTCTGTGTTTCCTTCATGTGGCAGAACTGTTTAGTGAATGCTACCACAACAGTGAGGAGAGAGCGTTTGCTCTGTTGGTGAGGAAAAATCAGTACTGGAGCAAAACCACATGCCTTCAGCTGGCCACAGAAGCAGATGCAAAGACTTTCTTTGCACATGACGGTGTCCAGGTAAGTTTTACATTCCCCCAGGGCCTTAAGTTGGACACAGGAGAGGACAGCACAGGAGCTGAACAACCCCAGTGAATGTATTCCCCTCAGATCCATTCTTCGGAGAAGGGACTCTTCTCTCCCCCTAGCTACAGACAAAGAGGACATTATACCATGTCCTTGCCAAAGCAGCACAATTCCCCCTTTCCCCACCCTCTCATCCAGCTGGCACACAGACCGGTGTGCTGAGGAGAAGGTTTATCCCTTAATCCATCGTGTGCCTTTTTGCTTTTTATTCCTTCTTTGCTCACGGAGAAGCATCAGAAAAGCACTGTAAATCTGCCTGGGGCATAATGAAGCTGCTCCAAGATGTGAGGTAACTCCTTGTTCAGATTCAAGAGAGAGCTCACTGATAAAAGTTAAATTAAATTACTATTCAGCTTTGCTCTCATGACCTGACTTCTCTCCGCATACACAAAGCTAAATTAAGAGTGATGCAGCTTTTATCTCCCAGTGCCTGACTTGGGCTTCCTTAGTACTACAGATGTTGCTTAATTCAATTTAGATGGCTCTTCTTTCCAATGGTCTCCAAATAACTCTTTGCATACGCAACATCTACAGAAGGACACAGAGAACCTGTTTGCTCTGAAGCTGTGAGGTTTCCAGAGCATTCACAGTCTTAGGAGTCACTGAACATAGGTGTACTTTGTCTGCAAGTATCTTTTTGTGATATTAAAGCCATTTCTTGTCTTCTTGACTTTCAGGCCTTCCTGACAAAAATATGGTGGGGAGACATGTCTACAAGCACACAGATCTTGAAGTTAATCTGTGCATTCTGGTGTCCTTTCCTAATCTACACAAATTTAATATCATTCAGGTATAAACATAGCTATGTGGGTGCAAGAGATAAATAAGTGATGAAAAATAAGCCATAAAAATATTCAGACTCGAAATTTCTCCCTGAAGCGATTAAAACAGTAACATCACCTGATACCACCTAACCAAATCAGTTTTCTACGGGGCTGAGTGATTTGTGTATCCTCTGCTACTGCCTGTTGCCACACATAAAAGATCAATGCCATAGTTTCAGAGATCATTCTATTTTGCCCAGTCCACAGGAAAGCCTGTTGGAATTTTGTCAGCTCCAGATTCTACACAGCAATATATAGCTGCATAAAGGCATAAAGAAAAAAAAAATCTTTATATTTTATATCAATATATAAAAAATGTAGATCTGCATATAAAACATCTGCAGCTGTAGCACCATTTGTTTCTAGATTTGGAGATGCCTGACTCAAACCTCAGTATCTTTTCCAAGGAAAACATTCATCACAAAGCAGAGTTATCAGCCACAAGCCTTGACAACCATAAGTCAAGCTTAAAAAGACAGGACTGACATTAAATTACCAGTCAATCAAAATCAATTAAGATTTTCAAATTCAGTGCCTTACAGTCTTAGGTTTTCCTGGAAGAAAAGTCCATGCACTATGAATCCCAACAAAACAAAACAAAAAAACCCCACACCACAAAAACCAAACAACTAAATAAAATAAAAAAAAATAGAGAAGAAAAAAAGAGCAGCCAAACTGCTCAGATGGCCGTAAAAATTGAGGAGCTGAAACTTTAGGAAAACCTCATAAAATTCAGAGAATCATATACAAATCGTAAGACTTGGCAATATGAAATGTTATTATGAAATATATGTTTCTTTACTCTTAAACTACATAAAAAGCAAGAGGAAAACTTGTGTGGCAATATTGACTTAAGATTTGCCCTCTGCCAGTATCACTAAAGATGACCTTCTGGCTGCCAGATTCACAAATTCATTTAATGTGATATTTTGGCTAAGTTTTCATGAAAATGTTTAAATCATTATACATAATTAAAGCAATCCTTTCCAAATTTCAAAATTTTTTTTCCCTCCTTGCCCTGGAAATACAAAAACTGTCACATGTCCCCTACTGCTTCTGGCACTTCCCTTCTTAATTGCTACTAAGAGTAACTAGCAATGGAGCATTGAGCAATTCTCTTCTAAGACTGACTGAGGGGTTTATTTCTGCTCAAATCATAACTAGTTTGAGGAAACTGAGCATCCTGCTCCATTTTTGTGAAGCATGCCAATTATCACTTCTCTGAATCTTGTGGGTGACTTCAGCCTCCTCTTTAAAAATAAACAGAATTGTAAAGACAAAGCTTATGCCAAATTTAATAGCTCCCCAGCAGAGCAGATCCAAGATAAGTACATGCTAGCAGTTCTGTATCAATGCCAATTCAGTAGTGAAAAAATGGTTAAGCATCATCCTTTAGCCAATGAGTTTATTTCCTTACAGTGAGGAAAAACAACCAAAGAATGAGCCAGAGACATTTAGAGAGCTGGACAGTTTGGATTCAGAGAGGACTCTGTTTTTCTCCAAGGAAGAAGATAGGTAAGTTTAACACCATCAGCTAATGTAACTTTTATGACAACAGTCAAAGAATAGGACACTTCTTGTGGATTACTGACCAGTTAATGGTCTAAGGAGCAGCTTAAGGGCCAAGAAAGTCATGACTCCTCAGGAAGTGCTGTGCCCTTTGACTACTGCTGTTGTTGCCCTCTAAAAGGAATATAGAAAATAAACAGGGATATAGCACTGCTTTAAGGAGACACGAGTTTGCTTTTTCTGAGGAGGTGATTTCTACAGAACAAGGAATTCACTTGGGAATCAAATAGCATTTCCTGACATTCTCATCAGCTCACGATGACTGATACACAATGGATTTTAGGAAGTTATCAGATTACTGAGCTGAGCAGAAAAAAGGTTCTCAGCAAAACCTTACATCGCTGTGTACTTTCTTACAAAGGTGTACTTGCACCCATCAGTGCCAGGGAATTTTACGCTGAGTCAGCTCCTCATGCTCTTAATTTATATTTTAACAGATGAGCCCTGAGGAGCCTTATGAGTTAGAGGAAGCATCACACAAATGGGTAACTGAGCATAAAGGTTTTGTCAGTTGCTTTTGGTCAGTCATAGATCTTTGATTCAGAACAGAATTCCCCCCCACCACCACCCCATACCTCTACCACACACTCATCACCAAAACCTGGGAGACCTCAAGGACTTAATTCGGGATAAGTAGGCTTTTGATGGGCACAAAGTCCTCTTAATGGCTAAATCTTGCTAAGTTGACACCTAGCTTATTCCATGATTTAAAGAGAACTCCAGAAATATGTGAACAGTGGTGGAGAGGAAGCATCAGCTGTAGTATGAAGTCCTGGACCAACTCAGAGTTATTAGGTTCTATTTTTACCTCTGGCATTTAACTGCTGGTATATTGGAGAAAATCATTAGTTCTCTCTCCCTCCCTAACCTATAAAATAGGTGTAAAAGCACCTGCCTCTTGGGAGCTATTTGTAAGCAATATCATAAAGCACTTCCATATCCTGAGTGCAGCATGGTTTGGTCATTATATTCCACATTCCAACTGCTATTATCCTAGCAATTTATTTTAACAAAGAAGCTCTCTCCCTCCCAGATCTATTTCAGCATCTTACAGTAAAGCTGCAATTATCTGTTTATGATATCAGCCTGTTACCATGGGAATGTATCTCATGATGTCATAAATTGAGAAGTAGTACAGAATCAGACATATAAACAAGATTGGCCACAAAGAGAACTTTTTCCTTGTAACAAATGTATTTAATAATTAGCAAGATCGTCAGAGGAAATTAAAAACCAGTGAAGAGTCATTGTTTATTTTCTGTGAGGTGAAACTGAAAACATAACCTAGAGTGTACATCCTTTGTTGGAGATCAAACTTCTCAGAGTAAGAATCACAAAATTAAAGGTCTAATAACATCCCTAGCTTACACAGGAGAGCATTTTATGTGGAAACGAATCCTCCCACAAAGATCAAATTGCTATCAAACTTGCATTTTCTGCACAGGATAATTTCCACTGCCAAGAGATACCACTTCATGTTCCAAAACACAGCATAACAGCTGTAGATGTACAGGTCAAATTTCCCTTCAGTTACCAAAATACTTGTGTCATTCCACAACACTCAAAGACTAACTTAATACATAATTTATGAGGTCAACTCTTTTTTGCTAAAAGGCTTCTATATTGCTTTTTTTTTTGCAACTTACTCTAATTTAATCACAAAGGGCAAGATGCCAGTTCTGCAGAGGAGCAAGGTATTCCTCAGTAGATCTATCAGATTCCAGTAAGGATAGTCAAGAAACACAGGCTTAGTATGATCCAGCACTTAGAGACTGAGTCAGAAGTTTAAAGTCATAGCAACAACAAGAACTTCTGCAGGCAAACACTGCAAGAAAAGTTTAGAGCCAAAATAGTTAAGAGCTGACTCACAAAAATTCATTGGCCATTTTCTTTTCTTTCCTATTATTTAGGCTTATAAAGACCAATTCCCCCTTTCCTTGAGCATTTGCAGTCCATGCAGAACATAATGAAGTTAACATACGAAATTAATACAACTAAACTAAAATGCGCAATAATTCTGATGCGACTTTGTTCTTCAAAACCTTTTTTTTGACTTGAAATATTTCTGCTATGGTAATGTGATTGCTCTGACTTCTACAGCCTTCCCCCTTGGCCAGACCCAGCATCTGCCTGTTACTGTCTTGCAAGAAGCTTTATATAGAATAATATTGAGCCTATTCCCATGAACTAATTTTAGGAGGTTGTCACCAAGCATGTGCTCTTTTTGGTTTGCAGAGGAAATGACACATTGGAAAAACAGAACCCTTCTGCAAACACAGCATGGGCGACATTCATGTTTACCCGGTGGAGAAAATTCTGGAGTGCTCCCGTAACTGTGTTTATGGGGAATGTTATAATGTACTTTGCCTTTCTCTTTCTATTTACTTACGTCCTTTTATTGGACTTTAAACCACCTCCACCTCAGGGTCCATCTGTTAAAGAAATTGTACTCTACTTCTGGGTGTTCACCCTTGTCTTGGAGGAGATCCGACAGGTGAGTAACCTGCATCACCTCAGTACCAACACAGTTAAACCTGCAGAAATATTTTCAATAGATTTACAGTTTGTATAACTGTACCAGCTCGGAGATTTCAAGTGTCAGGTCCACAGGTGAACGATGCAGAACTTACCTTACCCTAATCATCTCACCTCTCCCAGAGCAAGCTCTTCCTCCACCATATAAACCTACAGCTCTACCTGGTTTTCCATCCTACTGCAGCCTTAGCCAAGCAGGCTGCCAGCATTCAGATATTCCTCACTTTGTAAAGTCCCTCTCTGATTTCACTCCCCAGAACTAGGTCCTCCCTACAAATAATGTAAGTTGGAAGTAATACTCTACACCCGGAAGCACAGCAGACAGCTCTGCATCCTTTTAGGAGATTCTTCCCCACTGGAGACTGTTTAAAAAAATCACAAGTAAATAAATTCAGATTATTTGTGGCTTTTCCTAAAATACTTTTCACTTCAAAATATTATCAGATCTCTTTTGGGCTTGCTTTCCTTAAAAAAAAAACAAACAAACAAACAAACAAAAAAACCCAACCAAACAAAACCACTAAGCCAGAGGAGCCCTTCTCCATTAGTCTCCTATTACTGGTTTTGGAATGTTTCCATTTAAAAACTGAAATAATAACAGTGGTACAAGTGTCTTGCCAACTGTGGGTGCATAAAGCTCTTCTCTTTAGACACACAAAAAAAGCAATTACAATCATTTACTCTGGAAGAACCAGTAGGTGTTCATTATTTAAGCAAAAGAGATGGGAAAGTTTGTCACAATTTATTTGAAATTATGCAGCAAGGCCATAACCAGAGGAGGACATTGAAAATATCTGGATCAAAGAACATTTCATTATAAACCTGTAAAACATGAAGACTGCCAGGCTAAAACCCAATTAAGAAAGCCAACTCCTTGCCTAGATAATCAAACGTGCCTTCACTGACAATTCCAGTACACAAATGCCAAATTTGTTCATGCTGTTTAGATAGCAATGCCTAGAAATGGAACTCTGACTGGAAGCTGCATTGTTTAACAGCTTTTTTTTTTCCTTATTACGCTCAGGATTTGTTTCTGCTCTTTGAAATGAAAGAGAAAAAGGCAACAGGTATTATGTTAAAACTCAGAAGGAAATAGGGAAAGTGGAAAGAGATCAATACCAATGGCCATTTCTCTTTTTCAGAGTTTCTATACAGATGAAGACACAAATTTAATGAAAAAATTTAAACTGTATGTGGAGGATAACTGGAATAAATGTGATATGGTGACCATCTTTCTCTTCATAATTGGGGTAACCTGCAGGTATATATTTGTTCCATGTGAGGTGGTGAGCATCAAGTAGCAAGGGCTGCGTACCTCAACTGACAGCTGAGTCTTGTGCATGGGAGCACAGGCATTCATTTTTACAAGCTTTGAGTCATGTTTCTGCAGTAGGAGCATCTAAAATTGATATACTGAAAAGCTCTGCTTTGTTTGTTTGTTTTCCAAAACCTCTTTTACTCAAGGTACCCTTTTAAAAAAATTTGTTAATAAATCTCATTGAAGCCAAGAGAGAGAAAAGAGTATTCCTCCATCTTTTGGTTATTTCTCATCACTGTACCAGTATCACTGAGAGCTGATATTTCATTCCATGTGTTCTGCAGGATGCTGAACTCAACTTTTCAAGCTGGCCGTACAATACTCGCCATTGATTTTATGGTGTTTACACTTAGACTTATCCATATTTTTGCAATTCACAAACAACTTGGACCAAAGATCATAATTGTGGAAAGGATGGTAAGTGTGCAGTCTGTCTCAGATAGATACTTGGGCCTTCTAAGAAATGAAGAGTAGGAAATCTTATCTTTAGAAAGGAAATAACTTTATAATCTGTCTTTATTTTTACATTTTTAAGGCCTGTCATTATATATTCCTGTATTTTATTATAAGATGAACTGTTTGAAATAGATTCTTTCCTAGACCTCTGTAGTGCAGTAAGCTGGTCCAAATTTACTAATCCTTGGTACCTCACCTAATAATTTATGCTCAGATCTGGCAAAGGAAGAGCAGTCTTTGCCTTACTGCTACTCCTCCTACTTCACAAGCTACTTGCATCCAGGGCAAAGACCTCAGGCAGATGACAGGCCAGGTATAGAAGCGCAGGGCTTCTAATGAATGCCTTGGGGAAACATTAGGGTTTTTTGTAGCAAGTGTGGGAAAAAAAAAAAAAATCAGTGAAAAAGGATAGTTACAAGTTTCCTACAGGAGTTATTCTTACTTGTACTTTTTAGCTCCCTGTTACAATGAAAACATATTAGTACTTTGTGAGCAGATGTTGGAAGATGTTGATAAAATATTTTTATTTATTACCCCTCTCCTGCAGGAAATGAGACATTGGGATTACATTTACTGTGCTTGGGTATGCGTTGGTATGTTGAAATAGCTTTTTATTTAGGCATGATAATCCTCAAGGTCAATTAGCTCATGGTAGCTGATTAATAGAGTTCATCTAATTGTAAGTACCATTACAGAATCTACAAATATTTGATTTGTGACTCACAGCAGAACTCAGTAAAAGCTCTACAGTCTAAACAAGGCTATACATTGAATAAACATAACTACCGAGCTATTTGGATTTGTCTACAAATGCAATAACCAGAACTCTAACATGACATTTGGTTGGACTAGCAAAATGGTAAATGGCAAATAAATATTTGTTCTTGTTCATTATCTAGCTTATGGCATTAGCAGACTTCTATTGTAAGAGAACAAGTCAGATGTTCAGCTCCTAACCATTCCTTTGCTGCCTGCCAAACTAAACCAGGGCCTTGAACAAGTCCTACCTGTGTCTGCTCTGCTGGCACCTAAGTCCTGCATGACCACACTGGGATTGGGAAGATGCGAACAAAAACATAAATAGCAGCCTAGAAAAAGCCCTGACATGGCACCTTTCATCTTGGCCCCACCCAAGCCAACACAATGCCTCAGCTTTGGTGTTTCAGTGTTGAACCTTACACCAAAGAAACAAACAGTGAAGGTTACTTCAGTAAACAAAACCTGCTTGAAGGGGCTTCAAGCAAAATCATCTCCCTTACTTAACACAGAAGCAACCACAGATGATCTCTTTCTGTTCTTCCCCTTTATACCCTTGCTACAGATTTGCTGAAACAGGTCTGGTGATTGCTAAAATACCAGAACAATGTTCATTCCAGAACAATGCTCATTTGTCAGAGAGACTGCAGATTGGAAAAAAATAGTTCCAGACTTGTCACCACTCTCCCATCACCATGATATCATTGGAGCCCTGCAGTGTTCCTAAATTTTAGATCATCCAGGAAACAAAATAGATTGATGGAAGTTAGACATCAACTCTGTCTTGCCTGGCTTAGAGAAAATGTTTCTAATTAGAACTCCAAATAACATCCTGGGTTTTAGGTAACTGTACAATCCAATAACCTAATTGAAATTAATCTACAGTCCCTAATGAACTCTGTCAGATCAGATGGGGAGAGGATCAAGCATTCCTCTTCCACCAGGGAAAAATTATTGCACTTAAAATGCATATTAAATTCTTTTTTTTTAAGTAAGTGTTTTAGGATTCAATTACTTCTGCTTCTGTAGAGAAACACAACGTTTAAAAGCAGGAAGCCCCAAAAAGAATCTTTCAGATGCATCACTTAGCTTGAAAACCGAAGACTGAAGGAACCTGATCCTTGCAGCCTTCACTGCCTGCTGTATCAGTGGCTCACTATTCATCAATGAGCACTGACTGCTACCAGTATTCTCTGCTGCAGCAGAACTCTTGTAATTCACAGTAAAGCAGTCCATGGTACTGAGGTGTCTCACAGAAAATATGCACTTAAAAGATAAAATGTGACAGTCACTTAAAAGATAAAATGTGCTTAATTTTTAAATGATTGATGATTGGAAAGCAAGATCTAAATTTAAAATGTGCCTTTATCTAAATGAGCTATCAAAGAGGAATGCTTACTACAAGCCAAGGACCATATGGTAACAGCAAGGTCAGACGAGGAATTCTGTGCATGGAACTGTATCCTATTCCACCTCCTTTAACCTAAACAAGCTGGTAAAGAAACAGAATTATTTGAGCTGTATTCATGCAAAAGGCTGCTGTTCCCTTGACTATGCTATCACAGTCACTGCCCCTCCTTTTCTCCTCTTCTCTTTTGTAGATGAAGGATGTTTTCTTCTTTCTGTTTTTCTTGAGCGTGTGGCTCATTGCCTACGGTGTGACAACTCAAGCTCTGCTTCATCCCGATGACAGCCGAGTGGAATGGATATTCAGAAGGGTTCTCTATCGTCCCTACCTTCAGATATTTGGCCAGATCCCACTGGATGAAATAGACAGTGAGGAAATTTCCTTCCCCCTAACTTGGCCATTTTGGAATGCACATTCTGATTACAGCATGGAATTCCTTCTAAGTATTGCCCTTTTTAAATTTTGCTTTTTAAAATCTTTGTCCTACAGGCCAAAGCTTACACATTACTGTCACAAAATGAAGTGAATTTGCAAAGAGAAAATAAGCATTGTGAAGTTATACTAGAGTATAAGGGCTGGCCCTATTTAGATTAGCCCTCAGAAAATACACAAGGATTTGCAGTTTTAAAAGCTGGAATACCTGCTTTCACTTTGATCCACCTCCTTTCAGTTTAACCTAGACCCAGATAACCCTGTGTAAACTCAAATAATAAATAACAGCACCTCCACACATTTTGGCAGTAGTTTAATGCAACAGTGTTAAAGCAGTACTGCTCTGCCCATAAGCAAACACGTTTTAAAATAAAAATTACTCCAGAGCATTTATTTACTCTGGAGATAAAGGTACCCAAATCAAATAAAACTAGTAATTGCTTATGTGCAGCATTGCAAACAGAACAACATAAAAAATAATCACAAGACACAGAAATAATTAGACATAAAAGTTCAAAGGCAACATTTCTGATAGGTAAGCAGCTGAAATACAGAATGGGTCACTTCCCAAAGAAGTCTGCAGTAACACCACAGCATTTAGCCACTGCTAAATGTCACCGGCAATAATGAAGTGAGATTCATTAGTTGGAGTAATATAAGATAGAACCAAAAAAAAAGCCATAGGCAGAAGCAAACCAGTAAGCATTCTCTCATTTTCACTCTGCTTAATAAGAAAAAGCATGTCTTAGAAAAGCCAAAAAACCTGAATGACACAAGAGAGAGGAATGTGATTCGTGTCCATTTTAAATCCCTATGGCGTAAGCATGTACAGCACAATAAGTCACCCTTATTTCCATTAAAGTAATTGGAAAGAAACAAATATTTCTGGAATCTAATTCAACTAATTTGCCAAAAAGTCAGATGTAGCATTCCCTAGGAACGTGTGATTCTCTACCTGGGTAAATAACAGATTAAGAGTAACAGAGAAAAAAAGAACCAATTACATGGGCAATTTCCAGAAGGGATTAATTTGTCCTAGGGCCCTCTGGGTTTTATTCTGTTTCACATCTTAATGAAATATATGGAAAGGGAGAAGGGTAATGAGGAGGACAAAATTTGCTGACAAAACTACATCACTGGGTAGAAAAAACAAAAACTGACACCTAAGAGAGGCAGAGGAGCCTCACGAGTGCTGAATCATCAAATGAAATTCAGTGTAGTGAAATATAAGCTTCTTGGTGAAATATGTCCTTGGTGAAAGAAATCCCAGCTTGGTGAGCTTTGATATAACCACATGGTCTAATGAATGTAACCAGGGGGTTATCTGTGGCACCAGGGAAAAGGATTACTATGAAAAAAGTAGAGGAGGAGAAAAGTAAGTATCATTATGCTACTCTAAACTTGTGGGTTTAATTCATAGCTGGAGACAGAATACAGCACTAGACCTCTAGTCTGATGCAGTAGAACCAGACCTTCTTCCTAACAACTGCAAGCTCAGGCACACAAAGCACTTTAAATTTAGAATGAGGAGCCTGCTTCCCTGCTTTTACTGAGTTTTCTCCTCTAACCCACGTGCTAGGCATGAGGACACAAGAATGTGGGGGGAACACAGACTCAGAGGAGGTTTGATTTTGAGAACTCAAAACTAGTCTAAAAAGGATATAGCCCTTTCAATACAATCCATTTCTTTGATCAACACTGCTACAAAACCAGCTGTGACAGACATCTTGCCACTAAATGAGCAGCCAAGTTGTGGAGGTCTGCAGTGTCCTAGGGCTGCAAATATCTTCCACAACAATGCAGTGTCTTTTCATGTACACAACATGATTACACTTCCACAAAAACCAAAGAAGGAAACACGGCATTAGGATTTGTAAAACTTGGGTTTTTTTCCTCCATCTTCCTTTGCAGCATCACGAACGTATCCCCGGAACTGCACGTTTAACCCACTGCAGATTCTGCAGGAGAACACGCCATCCTGCCCTAACAGCTACGCCAACTGGCTCGTCATACTCCTGCTGGTCATCTTCCTACTCGTCACAAATGTCCTCCTCATGAACCTCCTGATTGCTATGTTCAGGCAAGAGCAACTTCACCACTATCAGGACAGAGGCTGCAAAGCTTTAAGTGGATGCCCACATTTATTACCCCACTGCTGGCTATTCCTTTCGGAATACACTTGTAATTTTCCTAATGAATATTACTTGGGGATTGATAGACAGAGTGCTGTGATCAGATAGCTCTTAAGTTCTCATCATCCTTACTCTAGCCAAATTGGAGACAAGCAGAAAAGAAGCCTCTTTTACTGCTAAAAATTCAATTAAACATGCACAGAAGGGTCTGAGTTCCTGGCTGTGTGGAATGACAAATCTGCAGGTGCACAGCAGCCATAAACTTGGCAGACTTCACAGAGGAAGATTTGCACATCAGGGAAATGCTTGTTGTCAACACAGCTAATAATGATTCATTTGACTGAAGAACTGATGTGGCAAGTTTGCTTATCTCTCCCGAGCAAAGCAGAATTATCTTTCTTAAAAAAAACAAAAACCATAAAATGCCAAACAAAACAAATATATCTTTTAACATTTGAAGACTGCAACTGCAATTATTGTAATATTTAAGAATTTGCATAAACTTTAGATTAAATTAACACAACTTGCTGACCTTGCTGTTCCCTTTTTAAAGTAAATACGGGACTGAATTTTGTTATATTCATCTTTAGCTTGTTATGATGAAAAGAGTCACATGTTTTTATTCCCCACCCCCTCCTCCCAATCTACAGTTACACTTTTCAAGTTGTCCAGGGCAATACAGACATCTTCTGGAAAGTGCAGCGCTACAACCTGATTGTGGAATACCACGGCCGGCCTGCCTTGGCACCACCATTTATCATTATCAACCACATTACTCTGGTTCTCAGAAGACTCTTCAACAAAATGGAACACAAGAAAAAACACCTAGGTGAGCTGTTAACAAATGTGATCAAGCAAGTGCAGAGACTGACTCTCTCCAAGGACATGGTGCATACACAAAACAGCAGAGCAAGCTGGATTTCCTTAAGACAAGAGTCACAATTTATTTTTAACAAAGAGTGCCAGGAGAGTACAAACAAAAAAATAAGGTTTATAATTTAAACTATAAACAGTTTCCCACAGTGCATTTCTTGATGCATCATAGTTATTACAACAAAGGTAGCAATATAAAACGGGTTATAGGGATTTGATTTCTATCAAATCAAATTTGATCAAATCAAATTTGATTTCTATCCCTTTTTATAGGCATTTAACAACTGATAGGTTTAAGGACTAGTTATTTCATTTGCTCCTGCGTTTTAGCAATTATTAACCCTAAAAACAACCTTCCTTTAGCATATCAACTTTTTGCTACTAGTATCAGAGAAAAAAGGGGTAAAATATAATTCTTATCTTATTTTTCCTGCAGAAAGAGATCTTCCAGTGGGCCTCGATCAAAAAATCATAACATGGGAGCTGGTGCAAAAAGAACATTATCTAGTAAACCTTGAGCAAGAAAAGAAAGAAAGCAATGAAGAAAGGCTGAAGGTCACATCTAATAAGTAAGTTATTCTGACCCACAGTAAGAGTAACTTGCAAGCCTTCAGCTTTCAATGAGTTCAGCACTGAAGTCCTTGTAAAGCTTATATAAAGCGTCCAACTGGAATGCAGTTAGGAAATACATAGTCCATGAAAAAATGTGAGAGACCAGCATCACTACAATGTTAGAGTGTTTGTCACTCCTGAAGTATGTACAATTATAGACCTGCAAGTTCCAGCCAAATCTGTGGCCAAGCTCAATGAAAATCTTATTCATGAAGAAAACAGTGGAAAAACAGTTTGTTTGCTAGACTGCAGCACACAATTTCATCCCCTGCAGGAATACAAAACAGACTTTTGGATGGAAGTTTAAGATACCTTGAATTAACCACAGATGCAGAAGAACAAATACTTATGCCTTTATGGCATGGGACTGAATCTCCATTTGTGTACTTCTCTGTATTTCCCCACTAGGAATATCACTTGAATTGGTTTAGTCTGATGAAGTATAAGTTCTAAATTATTATTCAGGGGTTTAAACCTTTAAGTGAGACAAAGTAGTTATATGCAGGGAGAACTGAAACATCTAAAACAGAAAAGCACTCCTTAAAGAATCTTTTAACACCTATTCCAGCTGTTTTCTCTTACAATAAAACAGACTTCAAATAGAGGTGCAATGAGTGTGAAAGTTACCATAATAAGAAAGTTCCATGGAAATGTTGCTGTGCTCTCCACTTTCTTTCAAAATAAACCTCCATCTCTCCAACTCACAGAACAGCTGGAGACCAAAACTTACTTACGTTCTTGGAAAATACTCCTCTCCCTCTAATTCACAGAGACCATTAATTCATAATAATTTAGAATTATTATATAGGTTTAAACTTTATTCTCCTAGGCAGATCACTGACAAACCCTAGGAGTTTGATTGTTGAGATAATGCAATAGATATATGTGCAATTGCTTCCAAATAAAGGGTATTGTATCCATTATATAATGAAGAATAAAGATGGTATGTTGTAGGTGAAGTTACTGGAGGGGAAAAGTGAGAATCCATCTGGCTTCACAATATTTCAGGTATAGCCGAGCCAGCGAAAGACTGGAAGAGATACAGATGAACACCACTACCCCCATGGCTTTTATTTTTGCTCTTAGGCGGTAGCAGTGTGGTTTTGAAATCTTAGGAAACCCTCAGGAAGTGATTCTTTGAACTTTGCACTGAACCAATCTCAAAATGCATTAGACCCACCCAGCAGCAAGTTTTTCACATAGATGGGATTGGAGCATAGCCTGTGAGAGGGAAACTGAAAGAGTAGCTAGGAGAAAACAGAGAGGGATTTGCCAAGCCTATGAGGAATCAGATGGGAAGGAACGGATGGGAGAACAGGTGAAGGATGCAGAAAGCATGGGGATAATTCAGTGATTTGGAGGCACAATATGGAAGTTCCTTAAGCAATCTCTTTGGACTGCATGAAAAAAGGGATTTGACTGTCAAGCCAGCTTGCATAAATTGTAAGTGGCTTATCTCTGTTGTGGCCTCAGTTCTCACACCAGGATCAGCTTCCATTGGGTACTGATGTTTCCAGGTAGGAAAGAAAGAAGTGGCTCAAAAGACAGAGCTGCTCCTTGCTGCTGCCCTTGATTTCCACAGCAACTGAGGCTAAGTGGCCCCTACCAGGAGCTGAATAGCTGCCCTGATTTGTCATTTGTGAGTCCCCAGGCAACACGTGCGTGAGACTGTTCCAGAGATACTGTTCTGCCCAAAAAATACTTCTGTGAACACAGCTAAAAGACAAAATTTTTAGGGGGCTGTGGGATGTCTAAGCAGCACAGAACTGCAGTGAAGGGCCATGGGTGTAGTAAAGTTGCAAGTGATTTTTGTTTTATGATTTCTTCTGAGACCTCTCCTTTGGGCTCAAGGTGTTTGCTTTCTTTCCACAGGGTGGATAATTTGTCTAAGTATTTTAGTGGGTTGAAAGAACAAGAAAAACGATTTAAAGTTCTGGAAGCCCAGGTAAGTAGTATTTTCTAGGCATTTATATCAGCTTGAGGGTTTCACCATCTTTATCTCATTTAATGGTGATTAGGCAGACCCTACTTAGGGATAAAGGGACAGAAAAATGGATCTGTATTATGGTTTCACTTTCCTTATTGCTTTCTGGTGATAAACATATGTAAAGAACACTTTCTAAACTCCTGTAGAAAGGAGAAAAGGGAGTACAACATTTCTTGCTCTCTTTGGTAGTTTACTTGAGAGTGTTTATTTCCTTTGTTAGGGATGCTTCTGGAATGAAATGTTTCATCTTCCCTCCCTCTTTTTTTTTTTTTTTTCCTTTTTTTTTTTTTTTTTTTTTTTTTTTTTTTTTTTTCTTTTTGGAAAAAACAACT
>VXBQ01000656.1:1211161-1250125 GCA_013400175.1 Phainopepla nitens | reverse complement strand
GGGCACCCCGGAGAGCCGCGGTGCCGCCCCGGCGCTGCCCGGCGCCGTGAGGGGCAGGCAGGGCACCGCCGCCGCCCTTCGCAGTCGCAGTCTGGACAAAAATACCCCATGTCCCAGCTTTTGTTCTCATCGGAAAAGCAAGGCTTGACCTCCACGAATACATCTGGAGTTTTTTGTTTTGTTTGGTTTGTTTCTTTTTTTTTTTCATCCCTCGTGTTTATTCTCAAACCAGAAAACCCCAAGTCATTTGAGACATAAAACCACTATCCATCCAAATAAAAAAAAAATTTTCCATTTTCCATCTCAGAAGAACATTTTTTGCGCGTGTGTCAAGAAGTGGAGCTCTGTCTGAAAATGTTTTATTGGTGCTGGCCAAAGAGGCTCGATTTTTGGTTTTCCCCTTATTNGCTCCACCTCTCCCGGGGCTCTTGGGAGCTGTAGGCAGCCGCCTTCCCTCGCCGGGGGACATTTTGCGAGCAGGGGAGCAGGGCAAAGCGGTGCGGAGCGGCGGACTACAGCTCCCAGGGCGCACCGCAGCTCCGACATTTCGCAGCCTGAGCGGGGCCGGGCTCGGTGCTCGGGGCTCGGTGCCCGGTGCCGGGCCGGGTGCGGGGCCCGGTGCGGAGCTNTTTGGTTTGTTTCTTTTTTTTTTTCATCCCTCGTGTTTATTCTCAAACCAGAAAACCCCAAGTCATTTGAGACATAAAACCACTATCCATCCAAATAAAAAAAAAATTTTCCATTTTCCATCTCAGAAGAACATTTTTTGCGCGTGTGTCAAGAAGTGGAGCTCTGTCTGAAAATGTTTTATTGGTGCTGGCCAAAGAGGCTCGATTTTTGGTTTTCCCCTTATTTCAGCAAAAGGTTCAAATTTTCAGCACAAATACATTTCCCAAGAGGCTTCAGTATTCAGCTTGTTTTCCCTATGTTTAGGGAAAAGGGTTTGCTGTGCCGAGGGATTGTGCCAGACAATGTTGTGGCTGCAGAAGCTTCACTGGCTCCCTTCAAGCTGGGCCTCACCATGACTCACCCATAATATAAACTGCAGCCACTTCATATGCATCCTCAGTTTTTAAATACATACTTTTGCCTGCTGGAGTGTTGCTAATTTCAGTAATTTATGACACAGGGTCTGTGTTCGGAATACACTTGGCAGCAGTGATGAGGTTATTGCAAAATGTCTTCCGTCTAGCTGGAGTCATGCTGTAGTTTTAGAACAGCTCTAGAGGTGTTTCCCCATTTGGTGATCCTATTTTTTTTTTATGTATACGCATATGGTAGTATGGTCACAGGCATTCAAATGGGTATCCAGATGGAGGGAGGGAAGGAAAACATGAATCTTGTAGTAGGTGAGCAGGAATGGAAAGGAGGAGAGCAGTAAACAGGCAAATGAAAGGAAGAGTAAACCTGGGTAAAGGCTGCCAGTGTAACATGGTCTAGGATGCTGGGGTGACAACAGGAGTCTCTGAGCATAATAAGGAGCAGACAGAAAAAAGGATGTGGAGTAAGCCGTGGCATGTCCCATTTCTGTAAGAGTGGAGACAGGCAGGGTACAACAGACTGGTGCAGACAAAGGCAGTCTTGTTTTGAACCTTTGTTCTTTGTTAGATCAGGGGCTTAAAGGGGCAGGAGAGGGCAACACCACCTCCAGTGTCTGTCACCTGTGCATGTGGGTGCCTTCAGGGACAAGCCCCATGTCTCCACTTCCAGAGGCTACAAGTTCTCACTTTTTGCCTGGATGCTGTGTGTATTGATGACTAAGGAATGTGAATGTACTCTTTTCCTCCTTCTTGTTTTTTTATTCATGGAATTAACTCAGCTGGTTTGAGCATGGTGCTAATAAAACCCAAGGCTCTGGGTTTGATCACCATTTACTTAAGAGTTGGATGATCCTTGTGGATCCCTTCCAACTCAGCCTATTCTACGATAGAATCTATGATATTTAGTATTGCACGCAGCGGAGAACTGAGGCTGAGCTGCTCATTCTCTGGTGGCTGAGGACAAGGCAGCTTGCAGCAGTGGAAATGCTGGTGTGTTGGGACTTTCGCTATTGCTTGGCGACAGCTGAAATAAAAATAATGAGTCAGAGTCTGAAGACCAGCAGATGGTAAAGTGTTTTCCCCTTGCTGGCCTGAACGGAGGTGGCTTGAAGAGGGGGCTGGAAGGTGGAGCTGAGGTGCAGCACAGACCATCATCCAAATGAGCGGGCTGTATCCAGCGTGCAGGCTCCGAGGGGCCGCTCATCTGCGGGGATGGCTCCATGTGTCTGCAGGAAGCCAGCACGTCCCTGTGTGCGGGGGTGGCATGTGAAAATGGACAGCAGCATCAGCCCCATCACGGGCGCCTCCTGGTCCTTTCCTGCAAATAAATCTGTCCTTTGGCTCCATACAGTAACTGTTTACGCTGTTCCCTGGCATGCTCCTGCTGCTGCTCCTGCTCTCGGAGCCTGGGGTAGGTGCCTGGAGCAGGGACCGCTGGTCCCTCTCCTCAAGGCTATAGGAAAGCAGCAGGCCTTTCCCCAGCGGCCACCCAGATCCTGCAAGCCAGATGGAGCAATAAGATGCATTTTTCAACATCTCCTGCATCTGGAAGGAGTGTGGAGTTACTGAGATGCGGCCACATGCAGCTGATGCTGGAGCTCTTGAGGGGAGGTGGGGTGGGAAAGGAGCATTTTCCTGCAGGCAAAAAGGAAGAGTGGAGTCATGACCACCGCAGCCTTCTGTGCTGGGAGAAGGCAGTCACGCCAAGCCAGACTGGTACAGCCTGAAGGAAATAAATGAGTTGTCCTCTCCCATTTGCCAGAATGAAATCCTACAAATGGCCTTGAAATTCCTTTTGAGGTGCATTTTCTGAATTCAGTGCTTGATACCACCTCTTTTCTACACTGAGCTTCGCTTACCTGTTTTACTTTGTACTTTCATTTGGTCCTGCAAGCAGATTAGATTTATTCCAGTGCTGTTTACCCATGTTGGTGCTATTTTCCCCTAAGGTAACTACATAAAATTAGTTCCTGTGGAGTGAGTTTTGATGCAGGCAGGCTATGTATGAAGGTCTTTATCAACTCTATTCTTCACAATAACAATGTTATTGCCAGCCTATGGAGGACCTGCAGGGAGACACCACAACCCTTTTTTTGTTAAAGACATTGCATGTGTGGGAGGGAACTGAAGTCCTTTATGAGCAAAATTAATACTCTCTGCAATTACTCCAATTTTTAAAAAGAAACAAAAACAGTTGGAGGTGTCTGTTCATTTTGATTTAACTACAGAATTTTTGCACTAAGAAAACCCTTCTCCCAATCTTGCTGCTTTTTCCTTTTTCCTATCCCTGCCCCAAAGTGCCTGATACTAAAAAAAATGCATAATGAAAGTCTGAAAAAGGTCACTGGAACCAGCTGAGGGGCCTTGAAGCTAACATTAACAAAAAAACCCACAGAACCCTAAAACTCTCCAAACCTCTTGTTCCAACAAGACCTGTGGGAGCTCCATCAACCAACACTGAGCCTTGCATTAACAGCATGAATGCTTCCTGGAGGAAATTTCAGCAGTTTGCTTGCAGCCAGCAGACAGGGTGTTGTGTGCATGCCATCTCACCTGGCCTGACAGTAACACCTCTCAGTATTCAGCAAAGCTGTGTGCTGGCATGAGGGAATGCCCTAGCAAAGCAGGGCCAAGAAACACATTAAAAAAAAAAAAAAAACAAATTAAAAAAAAAAGTAATTAGAAGTGTTACTTGCAACCATTGGCACTTGAGCTGGGTCATCTAAATCCAGTGAGAAACACCAGGCAGTCCCTTTATATACCCTCTAATGTGTCTGCAAGTGTGAAAACAACATGGGTTTCGGTTCTTCGGCAGTTTTAGCACATGGGAGATGTTTTCTGTTTGCTCCAGGTCCCTGAGCACTGAAGTGAAAGCATCAGGCCGCCAGAGGTCAGCTGAAGGGGTCGGAACAGCACTTCCACAGCGTCCCATTGCTTAGGTTATGCCCTGTGCAAGGCAATGTGATGTTCCCCAGGCTGAAATGAAGGAGTGGTCAGGAAAAATACGCAGCCTCTATCTAGTTTGGGTGCACAGCGTGGTACTTATGGGACTTGGGGTTCCTAGCCTGTGTCTACCCCTTAATCCAGAGCTGGTCAGGGAGCTGTTTCCATCTCCTCTTCAGCACCCACTGGTGGCAGATGTTTCCTCCCTCGGGGCTGCAATTCCACTGCTGCCGACTCGCTGGTTCTCAGCCCTACCACAGCCCCGAGGGTGAATAAGGCTGTTGAAATAGTCACCTTTTTTCCTGCCCTGACTGGAAGGGCCGTGCTGTCATGCCCAGCAAAGGAAACAGTGGTTCAGAGCAGGATTGTGAGCACGGCCACTAACACATCCTTCATCCCTGAGCCCGGCAAGCGGAGCTGGCAGGCAGAGGAGGGTGCGGCCACATCCAGCAGTGAGGGTGCTTTCCTCTGCAGAATCCTCCACCATAAACAGCTCTGGCATGGGAGAGCTGGCTGGATTTATTCCCTCCTCTGAGAATATTGCAACTCTTGGTTACAGCTTCGACAACTTGTGATTAGGGAATGGCATAAGCAATCTATGCATGTTAATCACAGCTGTCTCAATAGGAGACAATTAGGCTCATTGCCACTTAGAAACAAACAGCCCAGAAGAAGCTTACGAAACCGAGCTCGCCAAAGCAAAAAATACCTCCAGAACTACTTGTTAAAAACACTCTAGGAGGTTTTAAAAAGAAAAAAAAAAACCAGTCTGGGGGGGAGGAGGAAAAGAATTTCCACTGGAAAAAATCCTGGCGTGGTCTAGTTTAGAAAAATTCATGCTTGTATTTTTAATTCCTGAAAAATCTTGTTTCACAAGAAGAAAAAAAGATTTCAGTCACATTCCTAGGCAGCAGAATTCCACAGTAAGGTCTCCAGTGACTTTCCAGGTCCTTCAGACCTCTGGAGAAAAATGTTAAAGAGAAGTGTAAGCCAGGGTTGTCCGTGCAGTATGAGCACAAACAAGCTGCAAGCAGTCCCTCCACCCTTCCCCTCACTGTCGGTTGTCCACGTGGCCTCACATGCTCGACATGGCAGGACTGCTGTTTTCCAAGGATAACCCATATCTCCACACAACCTCAAAGGGGCCTGTTTTACCCAGTCCTGTCCCAGTATCATACTCAGCTCATACTGAGACCTGAAGTGCAAACAAAGGGGGCTGCATTTAGCTGGGGAAGGTTTAAGATGCCAGCTATAATTCCAGGCTGAGGTCCCAAGGCAGACACCCTGGATGCCAAATACATGCTGTGCTTTGCAAGTTAGTCTCCACTATTATTTCTCCCCCTTAAACACCAGCCTGGGTCTGACAGTGACTCACATCAGCTTAATCCTAGCTTCAGAGGCTGGAATAATTTTATCCCCATCTGGAGCAACAATGTGGTGTCACAATCCAAACGTTTTAAGGCATGAAGCAAAGAGCATCACATTAATGGGAAACCACCTAGAGGGTCAGCTGAGGACGGTCTTCCCTGCAGCCCAAATTTTGCTTGAATACAAGAATGAGACAAGCCTGTTCCCTTGGAAGACATGGCAGACATCAGTACAGAATGGAAGAAAACAAGATCTGACAACACATCATTAAAAATCCACT
Organism: Phainopepla nitens; assembly: GCA_013400175.1. NCBI lineage: Eukaryota > Metazoa > Chordata > Aves > Passeriformes > Bombycillidae > Phainopepla > Phainopepla nitens. The sequence continues at coordinate 1,244,494 of VXBQ01000656.1, read as the reverse complement.
AACAAGGAGGAATTGCTTTGTTTCTTTTTTTGTTTATTGTTTTTAAATATCACTTTTTTTTTTCTTTCCAGAAGTCATTATGTCCGACTCCATTAACATTCAGGTAAACAAGTGAAAGAACAACAGATGGGCATGATCTCGCAGCACAGGCACAACCGCTGGGAGCAGGGCTTGCCTTTCTTTGCAGCAGCGCAACGTTGTGTTCCCTCCTTGCTCTCCCTCAGCCCGCATCCCCTCCCTCTCTGTACCAGCACGCGGCTGGCAGGCGCCGCAGGACATTCAAACACAGCGCCAAGTCCCAGGCAGCACAGAGGAAGGCAGGCGACCGAGGGGTCACAGCACCTGGCCTCCCACCTCGCTCAGCCAGGCTTTCCCCTCATGGTGCGGAGGGGCAGGTGGGAGCAGCAACGGTGGCATTACCAGACCATCCACAGAAAGCAACCCAGTCTCTGTCCAGATGGCAGCACGGGGCATTTTGGGCCATTTTTGGTCACTTTAGGAGGAGCCCCTCGAGTGTGCACAGGACTGCCCCCACGCCCCCCCCCCCCCGCCGAATTTCAGCACAGTCACTGTTTTTGCAATCCACATTAGCTCCCCTACAGCTGTGTCCCCCCTTCCCTTGGGGGGGGGGCACAACTGCAGCAGCCACCACTTCTGGCAAGCGACCTTTTTGCCTTCCCTCAGCACCAGTCCGGATGCATACTCAGCTTGCCTGCAGGCCCCCCGCCCAGAGGCTGTAGAAACCCGTGCTGTTGAAGCCTGGTTCACAAAGCATCCTGGTGTTAAGGTTAACTGGTCATAAAATTGCAGCAGTTCATCACACTATGCACACTATGAGAAATGTTTATTAAATTGATTTTTGTTTCATTTCTTTAAAAAAAAAAAGGCAGAAAGAAGTTAAACACACTGCTTTGTGGCATGCTCCACAGTATGAAAAAATCCCAAGCATTCAGTTAAGCTGTCAGCGGCTCTGTTTGACCTTTCGAGGCGGTCTTTGAACTCAGACCTGGGCAGTTGACACTCCTCATCCCCACCTCAGCTCACAGCCATTTTCTCAGCTGCCTCTAGCTCCAGGAGGGAGGCTTCCATGGAGAGGGAGGGGTTTGTATTTACAGCCTGCATTCCATCCTTTTCTTCCCTGAGGGTGTGGCGAGGAGCAGTACAGGGGTCCTGACCAGTGGGTTTTTCCCCTCCACCTCAGCCAGCTTTGGGACTGAAAAAGTGGCAGAAGAGCCCTGTGGCTTTTGGATCATGAGGGCTTGCAATGGGGCGAGTCCCCTCAGCCCTTCACAGCTCCCTTTCTAGTTTGTGTTAACTCAGGTCCAGCTTCACAGGAGACCCAAGTGGGTAGTTTTTTTCAGAGAGGGTTTCTCAACTACTTTATTGTTTTTAAGCATGATGGTTCCTCTCTGTCACTGTTCTCCCAGGACTGACTCCTCCATCTGAGGACCATTCTATCAAGTGTGGGGACTCAGCTGATAACTAAAGAAAGCATTGTCCTCTCTGCAAACATCCTTCTATCCTGCTCCCACTACCCTTCTCTAGCTGTTCCCTGTTCCCCTCTTTGAGCACCTTTCCTGCAGCAGCCACAGAAACAGGAGACAGCCCGGGAAGCTGCCTCTGGAACTGTTCACAATGATAAGCTACCTCTGAAATGAGCCAGAGGGAGAATTGCAACCCCTGTGGGACACAGTCTGAGCAAACTTCCCTCTCTTTCTCCTCTCACAGCTCTCAGATTCCCTCTCCAAGTACCACTTTCTCCCAAGTGCTCCTGCCTGGGACAACTCAAACCCCTAAAGTACAATGTCTGAGGACACACTTGACCTGCATCGAGACCCAGTCTGTCTTCAAACAGAGCTCCAGCTATGTACACAGCATCAACTGAATACTGAACAATATCAAAAATACGGTATAAGGAAAAGAAAACAGAACTGAAATGCTTAATGGCATATTTATACACATTTACCAACAGTCAACAAAAAAGGTGGCAAGTTACACATCCATTCTATATGCTGACAATCCTGATGCACATAGATGTAAACACACATGCTTGGATGATGCATATACATATGGCCACATAACAGAGCAGATGACCTGAAGGAGCTACGCTGGGGAGCAGGGGAAGGGGTTATCTACTGCAAAACCTCGTCTCATTCTCAATGTGCACAACATGGACATTCAGGGCAGTGTTGCTTTAAGGCTATTTCTAAGGCTGAATCTTTTCTTGTCCAACCCCTCAATATGAAGATCTGTTGAAGCACCTCCTCCTCTTTACCCAGCACAACTTGATATATATATATAATCTATATATATTTACCTATATACTTTTTAAAGGCCCTATATACTAAAAGGCAGGAAGAAGAAAGGGGGGAGTAGAAGGGAAGAAAAACTTCTGAATGGATCAATTTGCCCCAGTGCAGGAATCTTCTATCCTGTAGTGGCAACAGCCACGACAGCCACATGCAGAGGACAAGGTAACTAGTTTAAAATGATTGATGATCACAGGTCTCCCTCCCTATCAGATCTGAAGCTCTTTGTTGTGACAAAGGGGGAGAGCGAAATACTTTAAGAAACAGAAATACTCCTGAAGTGGGGAAAGTGATCACTAATTTAAACTCCTCCCCTTACCTGCTTCAAGATGGCAAAAGAGCTGAGGGATACTTTAACTTCCAGCTCAAGTGCCCCAACGGCTAAGGAAAAGGCTTTGCTTAAAAATATATATCTATAGAACTATACATATAGATAATCTTTTTAGTGACACTCTGATTTTATTACATAGCTCCTGGGTCACTCTCCCCCTCTATCTACATGGTGACAGAGTGGCATATACAAGAAGCCACAGACATCAAAGTGATAACCAAAGTTACCAGATCACAAGAATGTGTTTCAACTGGTGCGCTCTAACATGCTAAATTACCTTGATTTTATAAGCTGATCTGCTGTTAATGTAACTGGAAGGTCTTAAAAATAACCTTTTTCTTTTTCTTAATCAGATTATGACAATTTCTCAGCAATATTACAGCGTGTGACAACATGCTATAATTAAGAATAATTTCACTGAACAAGAGAGTGATGCAAAGATGAAATTTTAAGCATGTACACATATGGTTGGGAACACCCAAGCATCATCCTGCAGTACATAAAAGCAGGATTTCTAACGTCAAGGACTTTTTTTTTATGTTTTCTTCTTTTTCCAATATCATTTCTATGTGAGCATTAGCTTAACAGTGGAAACTTGGTATAGAACTAGATTCTTCTTGAAACATATGTATATAATGAAACACTGAAGGACATTAAAAAAGTAATTTAATTTTCAGCTTATTATATTTGAAAAACTGGGACTAAAATTCACCCCCAGCCACTGACCTTTTAATGCAATGAATCAATGGAACTGAGCCAATTTATAAAGTTATAGCCCCAAGGGAAAAAAAAAATCACAAAACCAGAAAACATTTTTACTCATTAGAGAATAAAAAAGTTTCAGCATGACTTCTGTTAAGGACTGACCTACCAATGGAGACAGGCTGGAGAGGAACAATGCCTGTTTCCCCTGGGATACACTGTACCCAGGCAATGGAGGCTATATCCTTTCCCCTCCTCTCTCCCAGGCTTTGGACAGTCAGCCAGGCTTCCCTACGGACAGCTTGGAAACACCAGGGAGCTGGGGTGATGGTTGGAAAAGATGAGTACAAACTAACAAAAATACTAAATTCTGCTTCAGCATCCAATTTAAAAAGTTGGTAAAACCAAGGCAAAGTTTTCTGAGACCAGGCTGCACCTTTCTCCTCCACACATGTTACTTCTGAGTTACTGGGGGTGGGGAAGGGGGAGGAAGGACTTGATCTCCTGCAACAGCAGCTTTCCCATCACACAAAACTGATGTGTAACTAACTCAGCCACAAAGATACGGGAAAGTTTTATTTATTAAAAAAAAAAAAAGTACTTCAAAATAAAAATGGTAAGTACTGTATGGTAATATTGGAAGCATTTATATACATAATTTTCTTTGTCTGTTGTTGAAATGTCTCCTGGTCACTCGGTGGCACTTGGGGTCCCCTCTAGCGCCGTCTGCCCTGCTCCCCCCTTCCCCTGCCCAGCTCTCACGGCTCAGTAGACGGAGCTGTTCCTTATGCCACAGCACAGCACCATGCTCAGGATCATCTCAAAGATCTGTTGAGAGACACAAGGGCACCAGTGAGCAGCAACCAGTACAATGGAGGAGCTCCCCCCATCCCAAGGTCCCCCACTGTAATATTACTGGTGAATAACAACGGGCCTAACACTTCAAAGTTTCAGCAGCAAAAGTTCCACTTTAATGTTACAGTCCATTTTTATACAGCTTTCAAAGACCTTGTGTTTAACTCCACTCGATTAGTAACTTTCTTGCCACTCAATTTGTTGGTTTGAAGATGCTTGTGTGTGTATGGGCTAAGACTCTCTTTTTACACAGGTGTTTACATTTTTCCTTTGCAGCTTCTCAGGAGACAGACTTTATTTTTCACAGATGCAAACAGCTTTCTTACAAGAACAGATTCTTGTTCTTGTGATTCTTTCTCACGAGAACTTAACATGCTAGCTGTAAATTCAGCTGAGCAAGGCCTGATATTTATAAGGCCTTTCTTTTATAAGGTTTTACCTTATAAAAGGTAACATGCAACACCCGACTCCACATTAACATTCTCATGCCAGAGGTAAGGGCAGGGATGCCACGTCTTTGTTGCTGTTTTCATATGGAGCCAGCCAGTTTGAGATAAGGTGCTGTCCTCCCGTCTCTCACTGGCAGGAGTGGTGGTACCTGACAAGCTTTTTGGTTGCCAGGTACACAGCAAATACCTCAAGATCCCTCCAGCACTACAGCCCAGTGTTCACAGAGATGCCACATTGCACCCCACAGCACCCAGCCCTCACGAGGGAGCAAACCCAACATAGCAAAGCAAATCCCTTCCCACTGCAGACCCCTGCAACAGAACATAGCATCCTGTAGAATGAGTGGTTTTGGAGGAGATTTCAGTGGTGCTCTGCCCTTTTGGCTGGGACTGCAGGTGCTCCTGCTCTACTGAGCTTGCCAGGTGTCTCCCCCAACATCCTGCCTCCCCAGAGGAATGATGAAGCCCTTGGTCTCGCCATATTCCAGAGCTCTCTGGTGCATAGGGCTGGTGCTGCATGCGGAGTTGCAGGGGCATCCAGAGGAGAGAGATAGATCCAGCCCAGCTGGAAGATGACCAGGGTGCCCTGAGGTGGCTTTTCCCTGTCCCACCAGGCTGTCACACTTACCATGATCACAGCAACCACGACGGCAGCGATACCGATCAGGTAGAGCTTCCCGGAGAAGAGCTCATCAATTTTTTTATGGCAGTTCGTGTTCTGAGGCAGAGAAGCACTCCAGTCAGACAGTCTGCTTTCCCCTCACCTGCCCCCCAGCACTGAGAAAGGCAGGTCAGCTTCCCCCTGGTCCCATTTATATACCCAGGACTTCCAACCAGACTTCACCCCTCTGCACGTGTCAGTCCCCCCAAGCAGGAACAGCAAAGGAAGAACCAAATGGGAACCTTTAACATCCTTCTACACCATCCCCAGGAAATCTCTACCCTTTATCTATCTCCCAATAAATCCCCATATTTCCTTGGCAGCCAAGGTTTCCTGAAGCAGCTGTGCTGACTGAAGAGCAGCTGTGTCTACCTCAAAGAAGCTTTTCAGGGAGTCCTTTCGGCAGAGGTCCTCCCTCCACACAGGAGTGAAAGTCGCTGTTACAATATCAGAACCACAGCAGTCCAGCTACATGGAGAGAGGAAAAAAGAAACAATGGAAAGCCAACATTAGCAGACAGCAAACACTTATGCAGTGCTCTCCCCATCATTACACATTCTTGAAGCCACCCAAGATTAAGGCGGCATCTTGGAGGGGGAAGCAAGGCTGGGGAATAAGTCACCAAACTAACTTTTTAATTTCCCTGCAATGCAGCTTCTTCCTACAATAGTCCCAGACAGATCTGGCATAGATATGCTGGAGGAGAGTGAACCCAACTCTCTCCACGGATTTTATTTCCTGCTGAACGGACCAAGTATCAGGATTAATTCCTCAGAACTACATTCTTCTTCCATTGAATTTTTACTTAAATCAAGGGTGCTGAGGTAAATGAAAGGCAACTTAATCAGAGTTTGGTCCAGACTTCCCAGCACCAGCACCATGTGATGGAGAAAACACTGAAGAGAGCACAACTCTGCTTCTTAACATGTAAGAACAGCAAACTTGATAGGCTAAGACCTGCACGTAGCATCACCTGCTTTTCCCATCCATTTTCCTGACCTCCATTATTAATACTCCAGCACAACCACCACCACCACCTTACCGTTTCATGAAAGGTCTTCACTACGGCTTTGGCATTGCTTGCATCTGATTCTCCCATGAGCGCTTGTTGAAGCGCTTGATCGTAGAACTGCTTCACATCTTTGGCTATCTAGGAAAGACAAAGGAAAAACTCCTTTTCAGCCAGAGGAGGAGGAGGAGGAAACCTATCCAGCAGATGTGCCTGAAGGACAGGTTCCCTCTAATGGCACTTGGAGTAAGACGAGCAGTTTTTAAATAAATTTGGGCTCCATTTCTCTGGACATGAAAAAGGCCTGTCTTTCATAGGGCTCCAGCCCCTTCAGCTGTTGCAAATATTAACAACCCTCTCCACCAGACACCAGATTCCAGCCAACACTATCCAAGGGCTCCACAGGCTTTGTCTAGGAGATAAAGACAGCCAAGGCCTGGAGGGTGAGCCACAAGTTGAGATAGCATTCAGCCCATGTGGATGTGCTGCTGGGCTCAGGAATGCAGAAATGGCTCATTTTGAACCCCACAGAGACAAAGCAGTCAGACAACACATTTCCCACGGAGGCTGCAGAGGCTGGACACGCCAGGAAAGTCAGGAGGAGGTGGGGTGCACAGGCAAGGCTGTCTGTAAATACAGGCACCTCAGCTTACTGAATGGCTCGGAGCGGATGGCAGGAAATTGGGAGAGATTGCACACTAAAGCCTCGTGAGGCAGCTCATTTGGGTGAGGAAGCTCAGGTGTATTTAGATGGATTTAAAACCCTGACTGGGTCCCTAAGGACACTGCTGTCCTGTAAGTGGTTATGTGAGACACCTTATCCAGACTCTAACCCTGCACCTGGCTGGTGAACTGCAGCCACCCATGAGGGCCTGCTCCACAGTGAAAAAAATCTCCTTTTAGGGGAACAGACCTTGTGACTTCTCCTCTAACACCCTTCAATAATTTGAGAGAGAGAGATGAAAGAAGGCTATGCAAGAGAAGCAAAAGAAAAGCATAAAAGCAAGAAAGGGAAAATGCTTTCTAGAACATCTGCTCTTGGCAGCACAGGCTGGATTAGCATACGAAAAAAGAAACTATAGCAAGATGATGCATTATTTCAATCAATTATCCCAGAACTCCTTCATCACTACTCAAAAAAGTTTGCTGTGGAGGATGATATTCTCCAAGCAAACCATTTTATTCTGGTACATAAAAATAAAAAAAGAAAATTAAAATCCTATTTATTGCCTCCCCATTCTGAATCTACAGCATCTCCAAGAAGGCAGGCTGAGGGAGAGATTGCCTTCAGCTTTGTGAAAAAGTGTCCCTTCTGGAAGCATCTCTTGGTGGCTGGGATCATTCAGTGCTTCCCTCCCAGTCTGTGCTGCTCCCAACCAAGGCAGGGAGCACCAAGCCTGCCTTGTAACCAGGGACTTCAGAATAGCACATTCATCATCAAGGCTGCAAAACTAGCTGATGCCAACAGGCTGCCACCCTTCATTTTAAACTGAAAAATTAATTCCAGGGGCTTCTGTATTGGGAAATCCTGCATGTCTCATCGTTATGCTCTAGTGGCCAAGCGCTTTCCCCCCAGGGTGGGACACAACAGCCGTGGGGTCCCTCCTTACTCAGCCTTCACTTTCTTTTGCTGTCGGTTGCAGTTGCACATCTTGGACTCTTCAGGATTCACAAACTAACATCTGCAGGAGGCACAGCCCCTCTGCAAAGGTTAATTAGTTCACTAAAGTTGCTAGGAAACAGCACCCTGCCTGCATAATAATATGTTTAGCCACAGAAGAGCTTATTCCAGTGAAGTCATGCTCTCTCCTGAATGACTACCAGGGTGGGTGTTCCCATTCAGGCCGAGCCTGTGAGCCATTGCTCACATGCATGAGAAAGCTGAGCAGGCCAGCACCTACTTACACAGCTGGCTTACTGGCTTTTAGGAAAGTAAACACATTTCCTACTCTGCCAGAGAGTCCAGCCTTGGCTTTGAGCACAAGCTCGAAGGACTTTGAGTTCCCTTCTCTCCTCCAAACCGCTGAGGCCCAGTGACCGGCACCCAGCCTGCTGCTTGCTGCAGCACAGCCAGGGTTCCCATACACGGCCAGTTGTGCATTTCAAGACCAAACCTGTGTGTATGTAAGCACATGTGATCGTAGTAAAGGGAAGGTGAGCAGAAACAGAAGTGAAAAGCTGCAATTCTCAGTACTACCCTTCAGTTCAGCTCCTACAGCCAGGAAACCTTATCTGAGCAGTCCCTAGCAGGGTGTCTGGGACAGACACAGGACTTGTACCCCACATGTGTGCACAGCATATGGATCACAGCAAGCCCAGCGCTGGCAGACAAATGGCCTGAAGCAGGTTATATGATCCTGGAGGAGAGCAGGAAGCACCAAGCAATCCCGTTAACGCAGGCTCTCCCTGTACGGCACTCCCTCCCTCTGGCACTATGCGGCCGGGTTCGCTCTGGGTTCCCTGGCACCGAGGACGTGCAGATGGCTTTCCTTCACAACTTCGTGCATGAATCGACTCCCTCTGTGACTGACAGCGTGGCAGCACGAGGAGACCCAAGCGAGACTGGCTATTTTTATTCGAGACATCACACGACAGACCTAAGGGGCGGCTGCTGCTGTCAAATGCTCACATTTAAAGTTCATCAGCCTGGCCAAGAGGAGTGAGGTGGCCTGCCCAGGTCACACTGCTAATCCAAGCCCTGGTACTCAGTCTGGGAGCAGCTTGTGAGCAAAACAGCTCATGCTGCGATCTGCTGCAGCTGTGCCCCAGCCTCCCAGTCCCACAAACACAGCTTTTAGAGTCTTACTTGGTCTTTGTTGACAAAACCCCAAATTCCAGCCGCAACTTCGCAGGCAAACAGGATCACCAGGCAAGTGAAGAACTGCAAAGACAAATCAAAAGAGGGATTCTTAACATATCTGCAGCAATTAGGTGAGGAGGGGTGTGGAGCAGCGCTTCCACTGACAAATCAGAGCAAGTCATCTGACTTCAAACCATTTTCTCTCTCATACATGCACTGAGCCCAAACACATTTTCCTGTAACTCATCACACACCACCCCCTGTCCAAACTGCTGATCAGGGACTAGCAAAACTTTCCCACAAAGGGACTGGCAGGGATGAAGATGCCCTGTGTACCACAAGATCCATTGCTCCACTTCATGCACCTGCAAGACGTTCTATACAAGGTTTCTGCTCTGCCACAAATGCTCTGAGGACTGCAATTGCCAGTGGAGGGTTAAAAGCACATTTCAGCTGCTGAGGAGCTGGGGGTGTCAGGGTGTGATTTATGGCCAGCTCTCTGGCACCAGCCCTGCAAGGCTTCTGCAGTTTTTTGCATAAATACTAACACTGACGTTTTCCCACAGTCCCACCCTGTTTGTGCAATTCCAGCAGGCCTCCCTGCCATCCCCCCTTTTTGTTCAGACCGCAGGAACACACTGTGATGCTTGGTCAGTTGGACTGGGAGTGGGAAGCTGTAAACTCATACATCAGGGTCACATGCGAAGGTACAGAGAGCCATGCTCCATATCCAGCCAACATCACCTCTGTGCCAACATCACTCAATGACTTCTTCTTGGGAAAAGCCCCAAAGTAGGAGAAGCAAAAGAGGTGAATTCAGTCAAGGAAAGACAAAATTACAGTATAGGGTGGGAAAATAGCCCCTGGCTCCTGAGCAGTCTCTGTTCAAAACAGATTCAGGACATTTTCTCCAACAACAGAGGAAACGGGAATTTCCAGAATGATGCCATGACCTGGCTCTCACATGCAAAAGCAAAGGGTTATCAGCCAAATGGAAACAAGAGAGCAGGAAAGGACTTCCAACATCCTTGTCTGGTTTCTGAACAATCAACTCCTATGTGAACATCTATCTATCCCTAATTTTGTAGGAACATCTTTGAAGGACTAGGTCCCACATCCCTGCCAATGACTCACATCACCCTAGACTGTGGGTGCAATGCCAGTGTAAATCTGGTTAAGCACTAGGGCTCACTCTTGCAGTGGTTACCCTTCAGTGAAGGATGGTTCATTTATCCCAGATTTGGAGGTACAACTTCCCGCAGATTCAGTTCTTCTGTAAGCTGGCTGCAGAACACCAGGAGATGCTATGGGAACATGGTGGTGGTTCCTGGCCAGGCAGCTGGCTGTGTCCCACCCCTTTCCAGAGAGCAGAGCCTGCTCCATGCCAAGTGGCCCCCTCCTGTCTTCCTTAGGTCTTGCTGCTCAGCTTCCATGCCACCTTTGGCACAGGATTTTAATAGCGTGGAGCTTCCTGGTACTTTTCCCTTTTGCAGTAAGCCCAGAGTCACTCCCTCAGCTAGGTGGAGGAAAGGAGAGCACGGCTGCTTCCCTAAAACACCCTAAGGATGCTGCCTGGAAATGTCCTTGGAACACAGTGGGAGCCTTGGCCAGCAGAAAGCATCCTCATGGGGCATCTCCAGACTTTTCCTGGCAAGCCAAGGTGTGAGCAAACACAGGCAACGCACAGCAGCTAGAGCTGCTAATTTCAGCCAGAGCAGCCGGGTTCCCTGTCAGACCTTGGGTACGTTGTACCATCTGCCCTTCTAATCCTCTGACTTCAGGAGGGAGTGAGGGGTAATTCAGGGTCAAAACAAAATAAAAATCCAAAGCTGCCAAACTGTGTTCCAACAACCCCTGTCAGATTTTGTATCTCATATTCCCAGCAGCTGGGATAATGCCTGCAAACTCCTACTGGAGCTCCCATCCACTACAATAAGAAGTGCTTCATCAACACCGGGGAAAAGCATGCCCTTATTACTGGGAATCAGCAGCAACCAGAGGTGAAGTCATGTGCAAGACTGAGGAAAAGCAGCTCTGTTTCCCTCTGTCCCAGCTGAGCCCACACCCAGGAGCTGCTACACCACCACCAAGAATCCTCCAGCCCAATGAAGCCAAGTGCTGGAAATTCAAAAAAAAAAAAAAAAAAAAAAAGTTTTATCCTTCCAGTTTTATTTTTTATGCATCAAGTTTAAATTGAAACACATGTGAGAACTTGCTTTAAATAAATGGGTCTCCCTTGCTCCCAAGGTAAAGGCTTTTGGTGTGGCTGCAGTTTATCCAATTAAGCTCATCCTGTGCCAGGAATCCTGAGCTGCTGCCTCACATCAAGAACGCCTGTAGCACTTCAGTAATGGATTTTCCAGGATGTACCTAGATGTTCTCACTAAGAAATTATGGAAAGTCTTTACTGTTTCCTTGTCCAAACAGATAAAAATAGTGGATGATTCCTTAAAAGCACTAGAATTGCTACAGGCAGCCTTGAAACAGAGTGAGAAGGGATGCTGTAGGAGACGCCAGGTAAGAAAGAGGGTTTAGTGGGTGCTTGGTAAAACAGCCAGACCATGGGAGGATAAAAGCAAGGTGAGGGTTCACATATAACAGAGAAAGAGTTTCTAAGAATCCTGCTGATCTCACCCCTTCTGCCCTGCAGCCAGGCACAGGCAGGACATTGCAGCACACCTGCCAGCTCAGAGCTCCACAGGCTGGGCAGAGAATGCCCCTAGCCACACAGCACTGCCCTGCTCGTTGCAAAGGTTCCCACCTAGGTGCTCACACATCCTCCCAGCCCCCCTTGTTAGAAAAGAGCCCAAAAAGCAAGGGAAGCACAGCCATGTGCCACCCAGCAGGGAAAGGAGTGTGCCAAGTGACTTGGAAAGCTTGGTGTCTCTTACCGTTCCCAGCAGACACTGAGACTCCTGAATAGCGCCGTAGCATCCCAGGAATCCCACGAACATCATGACAGCTCCGACTGCAATCAGGATGTAGATTCCTGCAAGGCAGAGCGAGGGGCAGACACGTTACTGCACAGCTTGGTCCGGCAGCAGCCTCCTGCCTGGCTGGACATTCTGGCTCCTGGGGAGGATAATTATGGGTGTGCAGAAATAAGGCTGAGGAGGTGTGAGCAGAGGTGGCAGCAGACATAGTAGAACACAACGTACATGAGCTGGGTCTCAAAGTGTTTGAAGCTGCCAGCACCGGAGCTTTAATAACTCCATTGCCTCTGAAATGAGGGGGATGCTGAGAGTAGCACTAGGCAGAGGATTTGGGAGGCAAGACAAGGGTCTACAGCATCCTCAGAGCTGTAGCACAGAGTTCCCCTGGCATGCTGTTTTAAATGTTTAAGCAGAGATGAAAATTATTAGTTAGCATATCTTGTAAAATAAACACTAAGGCACATAGTTTATTTATATTAAACATCATACAAATATTTATCTGGCTAACATTTTAAAGGCAGATGAACCAAAAAAACAAGGGGAAAGTATTGCTTAAGCATCTCACTTAAAATCTAATGCTTTTTTTGTTATAGGTTCCTCCACAGAGAGTACAACTTTTTTTACTTTAACTTATTGAATTTGCACAGGCAACTTGCACCATAACTAGTTCAAAGCTTGAAATGAGGCAATGGGAGCGGTTCAGAAAACAGAGGAATAAAAGTTTATTCATTCAGGAAACAAGAGCTTAGCTCAAGGCTCAAGTCTGGTGCCGTGAGTAATCACCATGGTCTCACCAACCACGAGACTGCTGAAGCCACAGTGATTACTCAGCCAAACACTACCAGCTCAGTTAAATTTGACACAGCTTTCTGCTGAAGGTATCCCTTACTTTTAGTGCATTTTTGGTTAGCTAATGTTCTCAAGTACTGTGGTTCTACTACTCTCTAAGTGAATCTTATTTCCCATTCAAAAGCAATTTGATATATGCAAAATATTCAAATCAGGTAAGACTGCAATCTATTTCTAGTGGAAGTGAAGAAAGAAAGTCATGACGAGACTAAAAGAACATGGGGTATCCCAGAGGTACCAGCAACACTATGAATCTTACTAGTGGTTGGGAGAGACACATCCCTTCAATGAAATGTTTTCTTCTACTATGAGTGAAAATGTTTTATAGTTATTAATCAGACTGTCAGCTCTCCTTTAGGAACAGCCCTAACATATAAACAGAGCTCAAGATTAAAACTGTTTGTACATGCTTGTGATGTTTAAGGTTTTTCTTATCTCTGTAGCTTTTAAACAATCTTCTGATAATTAAAGTGCAAAGTCTAAAGGCCGTGCACTGAGAGCAGAGTCAAGTCAAGTAAACTCTTCTCTAAAACACCAGATCCACAATAACGGTCTCCACTTGTTTAACATTCCCTTACAGATTTTTCAAACTTGGGAAAGGCTGGACTTTGGCTCCTGCTTCTCCCTTCTTCGAAACAAAAATCACCAGCATGCTAAAAGCACAAGCACCGATGCAAGGGCTGACCTGGCGAGCGGCGGCGACGGAAACGCCGCCCCAGCGGCCCCGGGACTCTTCGGTGTTTCTCAGCAGCACCGTGCTCGCTCTATTTTTAGGCACTGCAGGAGGGAGGAAGCCAGCTGCAGGGGAAGTGCCACAATGGAGCACGCTGACCCCGCAGGAAGCCCCTCTTCACAAAACCTGACGGGAGCTGTGGCCGGAGACACCAACATCCTCACGGCAACACTGTCAGCAACGGGGGCCGGAGGCGCGAGCTGCACCTCCTGATGTGCTCTGAAGGGCTTTCAGCAGCACCCAGGAGACATGAAAACCCAGCAGGCAAAAAGCTCTCTAAGCGGGGACAGGACACCTCCTCACATGAAGGTGTGCAAAGAAAGGAAAAACCAGCAAAAGAAACCTCCCAGGAGAGTTTCTTGGAAAGGACAGGCCAGCAGATTAAGTTCTGTAGGCCTGCCTGAAGTGGAAGGAGGAGGTTTTGTCCCAGTGGCTGGAGATAACATGAGGTGGAACAGCTGTAGCAGCTGGGCAGGGAGACAGCATGGCAAACAGTGGGCTGGGCTGTGTGCAGAGGGGCCCCAAAGGGCTTGGAGGTGGTGAGAAGGCTTTAATAAACCCTGTACAATGAAGGCTGTCTGCTGGACAGCTGCCAAGCCCCAGAGAGACTGATGGAGACTGTCAGACGCTGCATAACTGCTGTCTCACGAAGAATAACATATCAGCAGTGGTGTCCCAAAAAACAGTCTGCTCACTGCCACCAGAAGCTGCTAATGCCCTAGAACCAGCCCTTGCCACTCCAGCTTGTACCAGTGAAGTTGCTGGCCTAGGTTTTCAACCCAAACCATGGCAGATTTTTCTATTTTAAGTGCTGAGTAGTTCAACTGACAAGTCTTCATCACAAGTCAGAAAATCAACTTCCCTATCCCTGAGTGCAGCAGTTTCTTCTTTTCCCATTAGGATAATAGAGAGAAGACAAAGCTGTGCTAAGGGCAAGTCATTTCCACGTCTGACAAGTCACTATTCATGCTAACCAACCCAGTATATGGGTAACAAGCAGATGCAGCACATTTGAACACCAAGCAGCATGATACTGGGACCCCAAAAACCGGGTCACCACAGACAAAAGGTTTTGTTCTCAATTTTTTCAAAATAAACACTGAAGACACCTTCTGGGCTGAACAAATACTGCCAGGAGATCACAGTCATAGAGCAGCCCAGGTTGAAGGGACCTCAAATGAGAACCTGGTCCAACCTATCATGAGACTGGGAACCTTAGGAGAGACTATGCAGAGCCCTGCCCAATTATATCTTGAAAACCTTCAGTGATAGGGAGTCTATTGTGTGGCTGAGGAGGTTTTTCCAGGAAATCATTTCTCTTATTGTAAAAGATGTTTTTCTGATATTGAGATCATCAGGAAAACACAGAACCAACTGGTGGCTAGGAAAGTTTTGCTCTGAAAACTAGAAAATGGAAGCCCAGTGAGACCCTCAACTGATGGAGGAGACTAAGAGGAAACATAGACATTTGCTGTTTTAGAGACGTTTTCCAGTGACCTCCGTACTTGCTTCTTGCTGGATTTCTGGCAGCTTCAAAAAAACCCCAAACCAATCCTGACCCGCTGAACTCCCACCCCAGGCAGGCTGTGCAGACCTTGGACTGCCAAGTGATGTCCCGGCTTCCCGCTCCTTTCCCTGCTCTCACTTCACCAGCTCCTCATCCGAGCCAGCACTGCAATCAAGTGAGGAAACAGCAAGAAGGAAAGGAGGGGAGGGAAGAGGTGCAGCACCACGTGCAGCTTCCTGCCCGGAGCCCAGCGGATGCGAGCGGTGCGGTGGGAGCAGCAGGAACGCACAGCCAGGCGGGGGAGAGGGCAGCGGTGACTGGCTTGAGCTCGGCAGACCACAAAAAAACCCTGGAAGGTTTTTGGAATAAAGGCCAGCTTCATTCCCAGGCACAAACAAGCGGCTGTTAAGGAGTTGCCTTTTGTTACCAGTGGCCAGAGCACAACAGCCTCTCCCAGGAGGCAGCAGAGCAGGACTCTGCGCCAGAGTTTATTTAAAAACAAGCACAAAATATTTACTGCAACAATAGCATCCTGTATGAGGAATGCCAGTGGTGTTTCTCCACAGAAATGCCATGCTGAAGGCTGAGAAAGCAAAGGAAGGCAATCCAAGTGCCCAACCACATGGTTTGAATAGTGTTTGTTTTCCCACACCCATCCTTCCCCTCAAGGAACGGGGCTGGTGGGGGCGATCTCCACTTTCAGACTGGGTGCCAGGCAGCTGGGGGACTATTTCACAGCAATCACGGTGCAGACTGGAACGACCAAGCCCTTTCCCAGAAAGCAGCCTGACACATCTTAGCTTTCATTCCTGGCACACAGGGACGATGACGCCTAGTGTGGTTTTGGGCTCCGTGTCTGTGAGCAAGGCACCTGTCATCCCAATCCTGAATGACATATTATCCTCCTCAAAGTCAGAGGAGACTCCTCACAAGCTTTCCCCGCCTCTGTATAAGCATCAGAGACTGGTTAACCCTTAAAATCCTCTCCTGAGTGAGGAACTCTTGACTAAAATGGTATTTGCTCCTTCAGGGCTCCACCCAAACTGGCACAATTTGGCATGAGCAAGGCTCCATCTGCCTTTCGTATGCCACTTCCCAGCTCCTTTTTACTGCAGCTTTCTCTGGGGTTTTACAACAAGCAGCGCAGTTTGCCGTAAACAAAAAGAAAAATGAGAGAGGTATAAACTGCAAGCCATGCTGCCCCCTCACACAGCAGCAGCACGTAAGAGAACAGCTGGAGCTGCAGCAACAGGTACAGCGAGCAAATCATGTACAGGTGTTCATGGTACCAAGGCACCTCCACATCCTTAAGCAGCACCACTGTGATTTCTGACCCTATGGCACAGCTCTCTGATAAGACAACAGCAAGAAAGATTGCTACAACTGCCACATATAACGAACCGCACACCAAAGCAAGCTGAGAGCCTCAGGATCTCTATCTCAGACCTGGGTAAGTCAGAAGAGTGGTGTCAGTACTGCCTGGAGTCCTCTATCTCCTTTTGAGATGGAGCCTTAGAGCAGAAAGCTTTAGGAGAGAGACCAACCACTCTTAGCTTCACCTCCTCATCTGAATTCAAAGCAGGAGCTTAGGAACCATGATATGATCTCCTCCCTCAACAGCACCATGATGAGAAAAAGCAGCAGCAGCAGACCAAACACCATCTCTCTTTCCCCAGTACAACCAGGGCATGTGCTGCTTTGGGCTGCAGGGATCTTGTAAAGCTCTAGGAAAAGCCCCCAAACATCAGAGCCAGGGAACTGATAGTAACTGAGCACTTCTCTTGGTTTGATGCTAGGTGGGAAAGAGGAAAAAAAAAAGCAGCCAAGAGGCCAGCTTAGCTCCCAGTTCAAGCAAATGATGCCTCCTTGGAGGACCCAGTACCTGCAGGCCAGGTAGGAAGTAGGATGCTCAGTTCTGGGAGCAGGGAAAGGAGCAAAAAAGGCAGCATTCAGTGTACTTGCTTTGGCATTGAACCAGCATAGCTGGTGCCTGCAGGGTTGTAAAACCCATATCCTGTCCCTGCTGAGAAATAAAGAAAACAAGAAGAAATAAACAGTCTTAAAAAAAAGGACACAATGAAAAAACAAATAAAAGAAGAAACAAGCACAGGAGCATCCCTCTAAAACAAGCAGGAAGCAGGCCAGCCCTGGATAGCTCTCCTCCCATGCCCCACCATCACCATCAGGGATGCTGTGCAGCTCCAGGCATGGGCATTCCTGGACAGAACCCTACTTCTCCCCTCATTTCAATCCTCTCCCAGCATCCTTAACTCATCAGGCTAAATGGAAGCCAGCCACTGCCCCCAGGTCACCATGGCAATATTTCCAAAAGACAAAAAAGAAATCAAATAAGAAATCCCCCCCTAGCATGACACCATGCTTCCTGGGAAGGCCAGGCAGCTCTCCAAGCTGTGTCTGCCCTCCCCATGGGATAGGCTTTAAAAATGGGCTGAGAACAGAGAAAGAGAGATATTTATTCTCCCAACAGGCTCCTGCGGGGAGACTCTGCACATCCAAGAGTTTTGCAAGCCTCTGAGGAAAGGAGGGAGGCTTTGGTGCCACCCTGCTGTTGCTCCTGGCCTGGAGATGCTGAACTTCACTGGGCTCATCACCACTGCTGCTACAGGGAAGGGTGGAACCATTAGACAATGGCAGGGAGACTCCCTCCTACCCCACACCACCCACTGTGGAAGAACACCCTTCCCAGTAGCCAAAGAAATGACCATGGTGTTCTTCCCAGCAGCTTGGGGGCAAGATACAGGCAGAGAGTGGAAAGTCCCTCCAGGGCAAGGTTGAGGCAGGAAAAACATGGCTGTGTCAGTCAGCCAGCAAAGCAGGGTCTCCCAGAGACGTTTTTTGTCCAGTTGCCTGGTGGAACTGGCCCAGCAGAGCTGGCAGTGCTTTCTTCAAAGTGGGGTGAGAGAGAGGGGGGCTGGAAAAAGAGAGGATTTGCTGGAAGATGACAAGTGGGAAGCCCCTCCATTCCTCTCCACCTCCTTTCCCAAGGAAAACATTGCTGCTCTGTAGCTGCTAATGACTTCCAGATGGAGCAACTGGGTCACAAAGCATGGAGAGCTCTCACGGGGAGATGAAAGTCTGGACATGCTGCCCTTGTCTGCAAGAACAAGGCAAGAAGGAGCCACGAGCACCCCTCTGTCAGAAAAACAAAGGGATGGTGGGGAAAGCCCCAAAGAACATCCTCATTGTGCACACACTTTTACCCAAATCCACTCCACACAGATGCCACAGTCAGGTTTCTTCTCCTTTGCCTACCCAGGAAACACTGGAAGGAGACTCAAGTTCTGTAAATTCAGCACACCTGCAAAAGCTGGGAGGAAGTCTATGGCACATCTCCAGGACTGGGATGGACAATTGTGGAATATGCTGGCCCATCCTCTGCTGCCCCAGCCTACAGCACTTCTGGGCATTTCTATGTGCCCTGGGATCTCAGCCATGAAAAGAGCACAAATCCCACTGGAGGACTCCTTTTGGGTTTCCTAAGGAAAACTGTCAAAGCTACAAGTTTAAACAGCTCTGAAGAGCAAGGAGCCACCTCTGGCACAGGTCCAGGGCAGCAAAGCCAGTGGGAGGGGACAAAGGAAAAGAATAACTACATTAGCTGTAGTTGGATAGATCTGAACCCAAACTAACCTGATCGTACCAATGTATTTTTAAAGACATAACCAGTTTTAGTCTGCAGAGTAAATGAAGCACAGGAGTTGGTCATGACCAAGGCAGAATGAATTAAAATTTAATGGAAATTAAATAGAAATGCAATGAAATAACATGTTGTTTTCTTAATAAAAACTGAATTCTGTGATAAGAATATAATAAAAAACCCTCCTGTACTGTAAGATACATGGTGTCAGCCAAAAAGGAAAGTACTGAAAAAGTGTTTTGCCTTATAACTACTATTTTAAAAATAATTCCAGTATCATTGAAGGAGTTGACCTGACAGTGATTAGAGGAAAATCTAGAACAAGTAAAACTCAGCATTTGTTTTTTTTCCCTTTAAGGGACTAAATAATTAAATTGTCCTTAACTGTAAGTAAGTTTATTTCCAAGACAGAAAAATGCATGCAGTTCTATTTTTAAAAATCCACATATATTATTTTTTAAATAATCCATTTTGCTCGGTGTGGTTCAAGGCCAAATGCAAGCCTTGGTTTCCACTGCCAAGCACGCAAGCCTGGCCACAGCTCATGTGTCTGGTGGAAAATCTCGGACACAGGGAGCCTTGACAAAGCAGAGCACAAGTGGGTGAGAGAAGAAACCATTCTTGCACCAGCTGTGTGCATCCACAAGGATCCCTGCAGTGCCTCATGCCAAGACTGAAGGTAGTTTTTGACTGGTGTTTATTACAGAGCCTACAGACCAGGAGTCTCAGGCTCTTCTCTAGTCCTTTCACAACAAGTCTAGCAGAAGATGTGCTGCTGAGTCTAACTCCACAATGTATGGAAGTTGGCATCATCTCTAGAAGATGCCCAACATTTCCAGAGGGATGGAGACAAGCAGGAAGAGAAACCAAGTCCTTCTCACTGCTCATGGTGGGTCCATAGAGCCTTTGCACAGGTCCTGATGACCTCTAGAGCCTTTGAAACATACTGGAGGTCTGCTGAGCCCACTCTGCAATTAAAACCTCCCAGGAATCACTGCTTTTCATCCAAAGTAGTCCTGAAAAGGCTAATTAAGTTATGGATAGAAGGGACACCTCCTCCACAACCACTGAGCCAACACAAGTCTGTCTGAGTGATAGGCTGGGATGCTCTGCACTGCTGGTCACATCTGGGACCCATGGCAAGAGTGGCCAAGGCATCCTCATGTGCTGTAAGGACCATGGGCAAACCTGGGGAAAGCTCAGAGAGACGGGACATCGCTACCCTACGCACTGCCACCTAGCAGTCCCTCCTCTCTGCAAGGGTCAGATTTCCCTGTGCCCAGCAAAACCTCATGACAGGACTCCCAAAATCCTGAAGATACCCATGAAATCCTGCAAGCAGCTGCAGTTCCACTCAGATATGTACTCATCTGTAAAAAAGACTTCAAAGCCTCCCTGTGCTTTCTGGGCCATTTATTCCAGACCAGTCTGCATGAAAAGCAGGTTGAACTTGTTTCCAGGGCAGAAATCATTATCCTGGATTGTATTTGTTCCGAGGAGGATGGTGAAGACAGTCTGATTCACCTCTTAAGGCAGCCTGTGTTCCCGTTAGCCGATGCCCCTTCCACGCCTCAGCAGCACTCACAGGCACATTCACCACCACAGTCCCACGCCATTGCTGCCCTCAGCTGCCCCCCACCTGCCTCCCTTGGGCTTTGCTGCCTGACTGGCTGGGGAGTAAACATTACCTAGGGAACGGTCCCCCACCAAAAGAAACCCTCTTGCCTTTCTGTTGGGATAGTGACGCCCAGCAGGATGACGGAGAGGCAGCGGTGGCAGCAGCCTCGATGGCCAAGTTTTACCCCGCCACTGTATGCCTGTCCAAAACCTCACAGGTGTGCCACCACACTCCAGGGAGGAGACACTGTCCAGCAGAGGATTTCCTAATGAAACACACAAAACCTAGATGGGGGCAAAGCCAAGCCCTTCCTCACCCCAAAAGCTACGTGGGAAACCGCACCCCAGCTCAGGATGCTTTTGCACTCTTCATTGTGGCTGGCCCCGCTCCCAGGGCCGAGCTAATTAGAGCCACAGGTCGTGTTGCCCTGTCACTTGCTGTGAGCAGCTGGAGGCAGATTTCCTATTTTGGATCTGGCAGCAGAGAGTGAAGCCAAGACCATCCGGCTGCTGTGCTCCATCCCTTGCTGGGCAGCTTAAGGGAAAGCACAGGAAGGGCAGCAGCAAAGACCAGCACCCAGAGATGCTCCCAGCACACAGGCAGCCCAGCAAGGGGAAGTGTGAAACCCTGGGGTGTGAATTTAAGGCAAACAAGAACTGAAGTTTTTGTTCCTGCCCTCCTCAAAGCATTTCATCCACAACATCTCCAGGCATCACATAACCGAATAGCTGAAGGATGGGGAGCCTGGCTTTTTCCTCCCACTGTCATCCCACCAAGAAAGGGTAAAAGCAGTAAGTCCGGGGTCACTTGCTTCTTCAAGACTCCCAGCTGCTCTTAAAACCAGTGACACCACAGCACTAACTTATTGTGGAGAGATCAGAACTGTTCCAATTTGTACTGGTATCTGCAGGGAGAGACTTTCTACGGGCTCTCATAACACTCTGAATCACAGTTTTGTTGTTTGTTTGGGATTTTTTCCAATGGTACTTCATGTGTAGGATCAGTAAATATCTGATAAATGGTTACCCAGTTGTTACCAACTTACCAATGCCTCTAGCTATCCTGAAGGATGTTTTCAGCCTTGTGACCAAGGGTCCAGACTGACAAAGCATTCCAGACACAGTGTTATCCAAGAGCAAGAAGGATTTTGGTTTCTGAACTTCAAATAAAGCAAATAAATGCCTATCAGACCGTAAGTCAGGCTCAGATGAAGAACAAGTATTTTCCTTTATAGTTATGAAAGCATGGAACTAAGGTGCTCCAGCTATCCCCATCCCTGGTACTGCTTGGTCTTCACAGTGCTGAAGCAGTTAAAGCATTTGCTGGAGTGTTGGATCCCAAGCCAAAATGGAAGTGTCAAAAGCCAAGACTGCAACAAGTGGTTAGGGGATCAGATGGTTTGCAGGCCGTGCTGAGGAAAAGCCCATGAACAAGGGCCCGTTTAATAACCTCCCAAGCCAGCCCACAAGACAACTTGTGCATGCAGTGCCAGAGTGCTGGGGAGGAGGGGAAGCGCTGTGGGAACCCCCAGCCCGCAGCAGCCCCTTCCCTGGGGCTGGAAAGGCGAGCAGAGGAGCAGCTGCCTGTGCCCTGGGGGCTGCAGGGGCGGTTGCTGTGATGGTCTGGTCTGGGAGCTGAGGGCAAGGACTGCTCCTCTCCTTCTGCTCCTGCCTGAAGTCTCACACCTGGTACTCTGTAGCTTTGCTGTTCCCCACAGCTTCTTTCTCTCACTTCCCCACTGCCCTCAAAACCATTATTTTTACTCTCCCATAACACGCAGACACCCTGGAAAAACAACCTTTGACAAACAGTTCCAGCTTTGGGGTAGGGGAAAGGAAACAGAAAGAAACCAAGAGACACCAAATCCCTGCTTTCCTACTTCCCCTTCTCACTCAGTACACACCCTATGATGGAAGTTTTCCTCCTTCGAGAGTGTTTATTGCTTCCCCCTGTCCTGCAGCACCGCAGCAAAGCCTGGCTGGCCTTTAAAAGCCTCCTGACAAATCCCGGGACCAGCGCCCTGTGCCAGACACTAAAAAGTGGTTTGCAAAGGGAAAAAAAACAAAACAGCAGAGCTCTAGAGGCCAAGCCCAAAGAGGTTCCTGTTCCCAAAAGCAGGAACATTGTGTGCATGTGTATACTGCGTGCCAGAGAAGAAAAAGGGGGGAGTATCAGTTGTNGGGGGAAGCAAAAAGAAATCCCAGCCTTCAGACTCCAGAGGTCTGGCTGGGAGAGGCAGCAACTGAAAGAAATACTCTTCTGTTATTACTGCATGGAAATTACAGCTGCCAGAAGGAATCCAGGCCAATCTGTTGCTGAATATAACTTTAAAAAGACAGCCAGCCTCAAATCATGGGCTGCTTAGGGGTGCTGGAAAGTCAGTGTGGTGGTGGGACCCACAGTCCTTCCCCAATGCCTTCTAAACAGCAAAGGCTGAGGACAGAGACAAAATAAGGGTGGAAGAGTAAAAGATGCTAAATAGGCAGGAGGGAAGGACTCTGTCCCATGCTCCAGATCCCCCAGGTTTGGGGAAAAAGTGTATCAGTTGTTAGCCCCGCAAAAGGACGACAGGTTTGGACTGGTTCCTGGAAAGGAGAGAGTTTAACTTCTTGTGAGCTCCCTTTTCTGTTTTTAAAAATGAGATTTCCAAAGGGGAAATGCTGCAAATAGAGCTCTGGGTGTGAGGCAGGAGGTGAGAGACAGCAAGAGAGAAAAACCCACAGCTCTTTACAGCAGGAGCATCTTCTGTAACCAGGGACAGCCAGGGAGAGGGCTCAGGCATGCTGTTCCACGGGCAAGTGGGGAAACACAAAGGAAAACCACTTCCAGAAAGTAATTTTAGCTACAGGTGAGAACAGGACATTGGATGAGATGATGTTCCCAGCCCATGCTCCAAGCCAGCTCCTGACTGGCAGCCAGCCCCTCCTGCGAGCTTCTCCTCCTCGTCTGTGAGGGATCATTGCAGAACAGGGGAAAAACAGGGGGTTTCAGCTTTCAGCATGCCAGCATGCTGTCAAATTAACAAAAATCATGCTAAGCTTAACTGTGGTGCACAGAGGCTCCACCTGCCCCTCCTGGAGAACATGAGTCACACGCTCACCAAGCTTCGCTTTCCACTGCCAGGCACTCTGCCGGCTACTTTTATGTCCCTTTGGAGAGGAAACAAGACACGCTTCCAAGAAGTCCCCCCTCTTCCCAAATGTGCTCTGGAGAAAACCCACTACACCGCAACACGTCTTTCTGCATTTTTAGCTGATGTAGATTTGGACTCTGTGCCTGGGCCACAGCAAACATTTATCAAAGGCTTTGGCTGGCACAGTAGGGGATATTTTGGAGAGTACAAGGGCAGTGAGAGGCATTCTTATTGTGACCTCCTTGTTGCTTCCTGGAGCTTTCTGCCCTGCCTTTGGGTATGCTGCAGCCTACCCTGGGGCACAACACCCAGCAGCAACACCAGCACCTCGCTGACAGTACTCACCAACGTAGAAGGTGTTGGGGGCCTGCTTCTCCCCCAGCTGCAGGTACAGGATACTCGTTGTCTGCGAGTCATGGCGGAGCCACAGGGCCACTCCCAGGATGATGCCTCCGGCCAGCTGGGGAGAAAACACAGGGAAGCAAGGGTTATCCACTGCTCCAGCCACATCGGGGCCAGGCTGGCAGTTTTCAGCCAGAAAGAAGACGGCTTGCTTCTCATCTTCCCACAACTATACAAGAACATCCTTTCTAACCATCACCCCTGCAACATGCTTTGTGCCCCAGAGATCATAAGCCATATGGTCTTCCTTGCTTTATGAGAAGACCCCTCATTCTGGGGATGTGCAAAACCCTTTCAGTTCTTGAAGGAGATTCCTTTCCCAAGAGGTATTTTTTTATGCTTTATTATTATTTTCAGTGGAAGGCTCTGCCTTACCCAAGCAGGAGAAGATGTACCACTAAGGTTTTGAGGAGAGCTTTTCAACGGAAGTTAGGATTAGCCCCAGTTACTCCCTTTTTCCAGAGGGCTGTTGTCACCCCATTTCATTTCTCTGTGAGGTACACACAGAAAGTGGGGGAACTTCCATTTTTCCTCTCCGCCCCCAAGTCTTGCATGCACACTACTTCCCATCCAGGGTCAGGCTTCCAGCTGAACACACCTAGTGTTCCTCAGGCACACTGGGCTTTCCTTAATGTCCTCATACAGGAACTGAAGAGGATCATGGCCTGGGGTCAGGCCAAAGCACCACCACACCACTTCTGGGGGCCTGCAGGCCGAGACTGCTGCCTTGCCCATGCTGCCAAAGAGCAGAAGAGCAGCAGAGCAGCACACCCACACCCACGTGTGCACCACCGACACACTGCACTGACCAGGGCAAGGACAAAAACACACCCCCCATGTGGGAGGAGACGTTCTGCGCCAGGGACATCAACTCAGCCACTGGGGTATTTATGTACAAACAATGGGAAGTTTTATGACTGACTTCCTCGCCGTTTTCTCTTTCAGGAAAGGGCTGGGAATGGTTGTGGAAGATGGAAGCAGATGTGGGGCACTACAGCAGGGAAGGTGTCACCGAGAGGAACTCAAGGTAGAGCTTTTCCAGCAGGACTCACTGTGTCCTGTGACATCCCCCTTCCATTTAAAAGCATAAGAGAGAGGGGAAAAAAATATAAACATCTGGGAAAAAATCCAAACCCTTAAGAATTCCAATATCACTGCTGTGAAATACTGAAATCACCTGTTCAAATGCCAATTTAATTTTAAGTGTCCTAAATCCTCAAAGCCATTAATTTTAAAAAAAGGGAAGAAAACTACCAAAGTGTATAGAAGTGGAAACACGCTTTTTCTAAAAGAGTCTGAATCATGTCAGCTACAGGCATGATAGGCACCATGAAAGTCATAGTAAAAAAAAAAAAAAAAGAAAAAAAGGAAGAAAAAAAGAGCAGGGCTTTTTCAGTAAAAGTGCAAAGTCTCAAGTTGTGAAAGCACAACAGTGAATTCAAGGGGACTGGGATCTGCAAGACAGGCTGTCGATAGGAGCCGGGTTTGCCGCTTGGGAGCTCAGCTGGTGGTTTCCTCCTTGCTCATTTCTAAAAAACCCAGCCACAAGATTTTTCCAGAGTGTCATCAAAGCTGGGGCAAACCCACATGACAAACTGCTCTTGGGGCTTTTTCATTATCAGAGGGAGAAAATCCCCACCAGCTCCTGGAGAGGAAAGGAAATCTTTGCTTTTCCCCAGTCTGCCACCAAAGTAATCAGCTTTTAACACTTCTTCCACAACAACCAATGGAACTTCCCTGCTGGCACAGTCCCTCATCCCTCCTGCCCAGGGGCCAGCCTGAGGTTCTCCAAACACTGGCTATGGAGAAAAGTCACGAAAGCCGGTCTGTGCTCAAGTCCAGCTCCAAATAAGGCAGGTTGTGGCTTCGCACAAAGTTACCCAAATCCAGCCTGGCCTGGCCCGTTCATTGTCTGAGGGCATAACAAAGTTTGTGTTTTGACTCTCAAAGGAAAGAATATGTCCCCAAATTAATCCATGCCACTGCAAGTGAAGCTCCCTTGGTAGCTGCTCAGAGAGAAGAGATCCTGAGAAAGGTTTGGATTTCTGTGCTAGCTCGAAGAGGTAAAGAAAAAAGGCTGCAGCCTTTTTTGTTTTGGTTTTCTCCCTGCAAGGACACATTGCTCTGCCCGCCACACTCAGCAGTGCCACCCCAGCACGCCCTGCCAGCCATGGTGAGGTTGGGGTGACACCAGCAGCTCCTTTCCAACCAATTTTGCCTTTAAATGCCGACAGAACCAAAGGCAGGCTGCAAGTGGTCCTCAAGATATTTTTTAATCATTTGGGAACATCAGCTAGAGGGATGGAGCCTCTTCTAACGCACCAAACCCATCCCAGCAGTGAGGTCTGCCTAGGACAGCCAGCTGAACCAACTCCAGATGTTCCCAGTTTCATCCTGAATGTGCCCTGCGAACATCACACATCCCTCCCGCACCGCCTGACTCCATCTGCATTTTTAACAGAGCATGGAAGACCTCTGAATGGAAGCTTTAATCCAATAGCAGCTGTACTTCTTAAGAGAAAATGACATTCACTTACTAATGAAAATAGCGTTTGGGCTACGATGAGTAACTTTTTCCATGAAAACCATACATCCTCCCACCACCAAGAAGCCCAAAACGGAATTGAGGCTCTTTCTTCCCAAAGCAAAGAAAACAAGAGGGAGAAAACATTGTCAGTTTGCCACAGTAACTCTGCCTTCCACTGTACCTTGCTTGGGATAATCTCATTTTTAATAGAACAACTTCTTCCAGATAAAAGCCTGATATTTTCTCCCCCTTCCATCCTACAATTGCTGTTTGCCAACACGAGAGCCAAAGAGCTCCAGCCACTGACGGCAGCGTCACGCTCATCTCTGGGCTGCACATCCTCATACATATCACTGGTTTTTTTCTGCTGTCATCTCACACAGGTTATCCCACTGATCTTTGTGTTCCCAGCTTGTCAGACAGCAGTGTTGCAGAGGCTGGGACCATCACTTGTGATACACCACAAGTGCCCAGCACAGCTCTCCATTTAAATCTTTGGGGACTGCAATGATCTAAAAGCTCCAACTTCAGCAATGCCAGCAGTGTGTCGGACTTTGACCAGCTTTCCAAAACTGACCTCCCCAGCCTGCTGTTCTGCTGCCAGCACCATGGCCCTTGTAGAAGGCACATCAGTGGTGCTCCCCAGGTGGGGCTGGCCCCAGAGCCGACACCCTGAGCAGCTTCCCAGCACAGCCGAGGTGGTGCTGCAGGCTCCAACATTTCCTCTTTACTGCTATTTTCCAGCTTCCAGAGATTTATTGCTTCTTCCACAGACAGCTAGACTTTTCCAGCTGGATCCTGCCTGCCCCAGGCTTGCTTTTTCAGAAATGCTGTTCCTGGTTGACACAGTGGGGGGAAGACCCCATCAACAGCTGCCTAGGGGCGGGAAAAGGCAGGCCCTGTGTCCCCAAGAGATGATGTGATGGGATGGTATCCCATGTGAGGAAGTACCACCAGATAAGCACCATAATGAAAGAAGGTGTGCAGTCCTGGTTTGCTGCCCCATCCATGGTGCACATTGTGAGGCTCCTTCCTGGACCAAGCCTCACCAATGGATATACTGCTCACCCTAAAATTTACAGATCCATCTGTGGGGCAAGGGAACAAGCCCATTTTTCACAGCTTAGTCACTCCTCTCCAGAAGAAATTCTTATGAATTAGGGGTGCAAGGAATGACCCCATTCCCCTTTTAATGTGGTGTATCCCACTTCTGAGCTGCCCCCACCTTAAACAGTTGCTCCCTAAAACTCACATATGCCAGGATGTGCATCACCTCCCCATCCCTTCCGCTGCCCCCAGCCT
This sequence comes from Phainopepla nitens, assembly GCA_013400175.1. NCBI lineage: Eukaryota > Metazoa > Chordata > Aves > Passeriformes > Bombycillidae > Phainopepla > Phainopepla nitens. The sequence goes on along the minus strand of VXBQ01000656.1, from coordinate 1,216,716 downwards.
TTTTCCTCCTGCTCCCTTCTCTCCACCCTTCTCTGAAACAGATTTCCTGGAAGGGAGGAGGAGAAGAAAGAAGTTCTGGCTATAGGGCAGCTTGCCAGGCATGCCAAAGCAAAGCAGACAGACATCCTGTAGCTCAAGTCAGTGAGGGAGAGAAGTGGAGGTGCCAGCAGTTTCATGATGCTGTATTTCAGCCGGACCACTCCCCACAGCCATGGCTGGTCCTGCCTCCAGGTCGTGCTTCCCAACCTGTGACAGCCCCAGGGCTGGGAGAGGCTCTCGCCTTGCTGGAAAAATGCTGCTGGCAGACCTCACGCCACGGTGCCTGGGAAATACCACAGTTACTAATAAGAAGCAGGATGCTGCCAAGAAAGCTTAATGCATTTTAGCTGGTTTATGATTAAGGTAGATGACTGGAGGTTTTTAACAGGTTCTCATGCCGCAGAGGTTTGCAATTTCCCTTACACCACTGGGAAGCAGAGCCCTTCGTGAGGGCAGCACCCAGACCCCACTCGAGAAGCCCAACCAGGGCTCCCCATGGCTGCTCTCTGACACAACCTGCAAAGCAGCTGAGATGGAGTAACAATGAATCCCCCTCCTTTCAGGTGTGGGGAACCAAGACGCAGAAAAACAAAGTGGCTTGCCAAGGTTGAAATATCTTCACATGCAAGAAGTCCATATGGCCAGGAACAAACTGCTAATTTGGGGTTGGGTGCTTTGCTCCCAGGAAATCTCTAGGTGAAGCAGCATGAGTAGAGAAAAAGCAAGGAGTAGAGACTGCTGGATGGAAACCACCTTTGGAAGGGCAGTACAAGCCCTTGCAAGATCCATGCTAGCACATTACAGATCCTGCACTACCTGCCTGAGGACTGAGGCAGGCAAGAGAGGGACACGTGGAATGTGCCCAGGTAGCACCACATCAGCCTGCACCTCACCTCCTGAAAAGCAGAAGATTAATTTCTTTTCTACTGCAACAGCTGCGCCTCATTTAACTGCTGACAAGGGCGTGGGGTGCAGCAAAGGACTGACAGCTGAATGGTGGCCCAGGAACTTGGGAACTTGGGTTCAATGCTGAGACACCCTCCACGTTACAATGTCAAGTCTTCACACCAAAAAGTCACTTGAAATTTTAAGGCGAGACGTGCTACAGATCGCTGCTGTGCTGCGTGTTGGGGTGGACTGTGGGATGCCCTGGAGCCCCTTGGGAGGGTGTAAGCAGGAGAAGGGACTTCAGTGAGATACAGAGTTGCCGTTTGACAGGCACACAAAGCAAAAGGTTATCTTGGCACAGGCACTCACAGGCAGGAGTGGCAGATAGGACTGTGACAGCACAGGCGAGGGCTTTCTGCAGCCTTCCACAGCCACGGTGCTCCACAGCCACTAAAGGTCAGGCTGAAAGTTTGCAGGCAAGGCCTGCCCAGGAATTGCAGGAAAGGCATTTGGGAAGAGCACCATGCCTGCAGGCAGGAGGAGAGAGCAGCCTGCAGCCCTGCTCTGCTCCCAGCAGCACACCTTCCAGCAGTGGCTATTAATAGAGCTGCCAGCCGGAGCGAAATTCTCCACTGGTGCCTATAGTTACCAGCCCTACAACATTGCAGAGCTTTTCAAAACAAGCTCCAGAGGAACACTCCCGGAGGAACAGCATGCCAGAGGCCAAATAAAGCTTGATGGATGGGAGGAGAATGGGAATCCAGCACGAAAATCCAGGAGCAGGGTCCTACGATGGGGAGCACAGTGCCTGCAGGCCGCTCCCAGCCTGCTCCCTGCTGCAAACAGAAGCAGCACTTCCCAGGGTTTAACGGCCCTCAGCAGAGAGGAAAACAATTTGAGATACTGCTTTAAAATTAATTTGGCCCCATACACAAGCATTTAACTACAATGGTGATACAACTGCTTTCCCTTCTTAATAGTACAGTGAAAGGCACTTCCACAGTGCAGGATCAGAGTGTTTCTCACTGTTAATGCTCTTGCAGAAGATAAGTATTACTGTGGCTGATAGGAGAATAATGTGAGGAAAACAGAGCAATCCCCATTCCAGCCAGCAGCACTCCCTCCTTTCAGCTGCAGCCCAGCCCATTAAGTGCAATGGGGTACCCCCACAGGGCAAGGTGCACCCGTCTCTTCAAAAAACCTTCTGCACGCAGAGACTTCAGAAGAGGTTTTGTAGGTGATGGAAGGACTGTGTTCACTTGACAAAGTGCCCTAAAACATCCCAGAGAGACATCAGCAACAAAGCTTGAGGAAACCTCTCCCTTGCCCTTCAGAGATAGACATTAAGTAGCTGCAGGGTCAAGCACACACAGAAATATGCTTTCCTCTACATTGTCCCAGGATACCAAAAAAAATCTGGAAGATGGAAGAAGATGCTGGGCCAACATGAGGTCCTTGCTGCTCGCCAGGCTCTCTGCAATTCCCAGGGAGACCAGCAGCCCAACCAGCGAGGCAGTACCACCACTGGCACTGGAGCAGCGCTCGGCCCACGCCTGCACCCACAACAAGATGCAAGCTACTTTGTTAGTCCACAGTTATTTCAAACCCGTGTGTCAGAGCTACAGGAACCATGAGATCTTCCATTCTTCGTTTAAAGCTGTGAGCAGCGGTACACAACCGCGCTCCTCACAATAGGAGGGTCATGTGCCACTCAGCAGAAGTGTTACCATGGGACAACCGCCACAGAGAGCTGCCACCTCTCATCACCAACACCAAGAATCTCTGTGAGGGCTTTGCAGACACCAGGGTACAGATAACAGAGCTTCCGGGGTTGCACAAGAAATTACGCAGCTCCTCCACATCTTCCCTTTCAATCACCCCTGTCGAGACAGACTCTCACTTCCACCTTCCCTCTGTTCTTGCCTTTCCTTCCCTTTGCACCCAGACTGTACAGCATCCCCTCAACACACAGAACAGAAGAGTTAGACAGTGCCTGGAAAATGGCATTAGGAGCAAGCTCTTCCTTTTAATTAGACACCTCTCTGCTAGGGCAGCCAGCGGTGCTCCCGACCTGGAAGGCTGCCATGGGCTGTATTAGCTAATAAGCTTGAGCAATCCCTCTCCAAGCAAGTCAATTCCTCCTTGGTTATGTTTAATTATATTTTAAAATAGCTCGCTGGCTTCCTTCAGCCTCCCCAGAGACTCTTTGCAGCGGTGGTCAGTTCAGCCCCACGTACTGAGCTCTGCTTGTACAGGATTGGGTTTGGATAATTCAGGAGAGTAATCAAAGTCCAGCTATCTTCTAGGGATGGGATGGAGAAGCAGCTCCACCTGCCAGATGCCCAGCCCTGCTCGGGCTGCCCATCACACCAGCCAAACTGCCCAGTAACAGTTACTGCTCCCTCTCAGAGGGCAGTGTCCACTTGCCACGAGCCACCGCAGGGTTTCAGAACAACTTGGCGGCACAGAAAAACTTTTGTCTTTTCAGCCCCATGTTTTGCTGACCAGGTGAAGCCCCAGGTGCTGACCCCAGCCTCCTCAACCACTTCAGTGGGTGGGTGCCACTGTGAAACACGTGGGGACCCTCTCTCCTGGGACAGGCACTCGTTTGTACATGCGGTCCAGTGCAGCAGCCACTGCTCCCTCAATAGCCACCTTGGACCAAGCACAGTCCTGGCATCTTCTTCTCAAGAATGCATGCACAAAGGAAAAGCAATCCCAAAAAATCAAATAAAACTGAAACATCTCAGGTACAATGAACGAGGAGCTGGCAGCAGGGTCACCTTTTCCTTTTGCCTTTTCAACACAGCAGCTTTGTGAAATTTTCCTGCGCTGCCAGGGGAGGGCAGGGGGAGGAAGCCAGAGGGGTGTCAGTTTATTTACACTCCAGCACCTCAGCAGGGCTACATAAAAAAGTTATCAGAGTAACTAAAGCTAAGAATTGCTTCCTTCTTCCTCTTGGGCAGGAGAACAAGCTCCTGTGCAGCTCAGCATGGTGCCTGACAAACTCTGGGCTCTGCCTCTGGCTTGTTTTTATCAACAGCACCCAGCGTCAGCTGCACACAAGGCAAATCATAAGCAAATAAGCACGGGGAGCCCATCAGCCCTAGCATAGTAACCAGCTGGCAGGACTAAAGGGCTGCAGGTGCCCCGTCTCACACCTCCCTGTGGTTAGAGGTGGTTTCCCAACACAGCCAGCCTGCAGCAAGGGTGCTCAGCACCACATTATTTTCTTAAATGCCACCCCATGAAAAGGACCATCACATTTTGCTGTTAACCACAGTACCCCTCTCCAGCTGGGGGTGCCTGGTTGGCAGCTAACCTGCCTTTGTGGTAAACCTAAAATTCTCCTCAACTACTAGTTTAAAAAACAACACAAAAGGGCTTGAAAACTCCAGGATCTGGTACTCAACCACCATTCATCTTGGCCAGCCTTACAGAAAGCATTGTTAATTCTAATGAAGTCCAGCCTGCCAATCTGCACAGGAGACCAGCAAGTCCAGCACTGGGAGCTGTTTTGGGGAGCCAGTGGGTCTCAGCTCACAGGAACCCTTCCTGAGGAGGAACTGAAGCATCTATCCCCACTCACAGGGAGCACCCTCCAAAAGGACAAGGGCAAGACGCCACAAGTGATAACGGGAAAATTATAGAGATTGATAACTCCTCTTGGTAGCAAAACGCCCATCTATAAAAGATCAGTTCTTTTGCAAGACTTTAGGTAAACAACTGATCTTGCTGAGAAGAGGTGGCTGTGCAGAGCGCCCAGCATCCTTCCTGCTACCCAGGAGACCCTTCCTCCCTCCAAGCACAGCCGGCAGCTTCTTCGACAAGAATGGCAGGAAATCGGGACCAGAAGGCAAGAAAGAACCCTGGGATAAGCACGATAACTCACAAGGAACAACACTTCACAGACAACCGTACCCGCCTCCATCCGGCCATTTTAAGGGTGGAGGAAAAGGTTAAAAAAAACCATCCCAGAACTGTCCCTCATTCACGCAGCTGGCAACACATCAGGTATCAATTAACGCCGTCGTTATCAGAGCTTGTCATCTCCCCCTCGGTCAGCGTTATACCCAGAAACAAGGCGAACAGGCCTGAAGTGAGTGAGCACCCACTTGGTTAAGCCCTACACCTCCCAGGGATGGGAACCCCCCCTGCCCCCAAAAAGCTTCCCCAGGCAGCCCCAGGGAGGAGTCAGCAGGCAGAGCTCCAGCCAAGCACTGCAACTCCAGGTGCCAGAGCAGGGTTTGCTCTGGAAGCCATCGGTCCCCGTCCCAGTTCTCCAGCTCCCCTTGCTGTAAGCAAGCATTGAGAAAAAAAAAAAAAAAATCCCAGATCCTCGACAACAGAGCGGGATGTCAGACATGGGCTACAGGGTATTGGACGAGGGGCAAACAAGCGGTGCCTTGCCTGGCAGGGTGGGGCTGGACTCACAAGACAAAAAAGCCTTTCGTGGAATGGAAACCAGAGTATTGAAAACACGAAAGCAGCAGCCTGCTCGGGCATATCTCGTTGCCCCCGAGCGCAGGAGCAGGGAGAGAGGGACTCCTGCCAGCCAACCTCGCGCTGCCGGAGGCTGTTTCTAACCGGGACAAACCTGGTTCGCAGGGAAACCGGGATACGCCGCT
>VXBQ01000656.1:1164388-1210416 GCA_013400175.1 Phainopepla nitens | reverse complement strand
CCCTCTCCCTCTCCTCTTCCCCATCTTTCTTTCTTCCTTTCCTCCCTTTTTCTTTCTTCACGTCTTTCTTTCCTCTTCACTCATTTTTTTCTCATATCTTCTCCCCATTTTTATTTTTTCCCCTTTTTTATATGTGCTCTTATTTATTTCTTTGTTTTCCCCTTCTTCTCGCCCTCCCGGGTCAGCTCATGCCAAAGTTTCCTACACGCAAGTAGGAGCCATGGGGGCAAGTGTTGGGGGGCTGTAGGAACACTACCCCCAAACCTGACCACCATCTCTTAAAATTCACCACCACCTCCTAAGCATCACCAGGCAGCCTGGGGTGCAGGGAGAAACCTCTGTGAAAAGTTGCAGGAGGTTTTGTATTTCTATACAGAAAAGTTTGATGGTGCATTCATGAGGGGATCCCCCCTCCCCCCCAAAAAAGAGCAAAGGACTTTTGTGTTAAAACTATCAGTTTAACATTCAGATAAGCATTTCCTCATTTCCCCTTCTAATTTTATCTCTAAATCTGCTCTGTTGAAGTTTTTTGTCTAAGCTTGTGGCTTCGGTACTGCAAGCAATTTCATCAAGTTCAGTAGAACCACTCAGGATGTTTTCCCTTGGTTACTGGGTAACAAGAGCATCAGGGGGCCTTCAGGGCTGCCCACCAAAGAGATTCCCCTGTTTTTTCTTATTTTTTAAAAATTTCTTTTTTTTTTCCTTTTCCTTCCTCACTTTTCCCATTTCCTTTTTGCCCCCTAACTCCTCTTTTCCTTTTTTTCCTTTTTTCCCCAAAAAAGTTAAAAAAAAAAGAAGGGTCACACAGAGCAACAGGTTTGAGAATTTTAGTTAATCTCCTCCCCTCTCAAAGCTACACAGTAGAAACACAATGAATTTCCCAAGCTTTCGGCTGAGACCCACTTTGGCCCACTTGCTCATCCTTAGAAATATAAATTGTTCTCACCCCGTGTTATGCTTCCAGGAAGCTCATTCACTTCTGCAGGGGCAGGGTACTAAGTCACATAACCAGAGCACAGGAGGATGCCTGGAAAAGGCATCAGTGAGCAACTCCAGCCAAGGTCAGCACCTCACCGAGCTAAATATGAACCTGGCACATGCCCACAGCGTCGTATGTGGAAACCTGCCCTCTTCCTGGCTGGGCACTTCCCTCCAGTGAAGGATTTCAGGGAGCAGCTTCTGAGCCAACTATTTTCACACTCTGATACAGTCTCTTCCCAGCCATGCATCCCATAGTCAGGAATGAGCTGCTAGCTATCACACATTTCTTACACACTTAAGTTGAAATCAACTCAGCTTCTTCCAAAATCATCCCATTGCCCTCAGGGATGAGCTGGTCCAGGGCTGTGTTCATCAAAACTTTCTGTGCCCCTCAGTAACAGCCCATGCACTACATGGCAGTGAGGACCAGGAATGAATAGAAGTTGGCCCTGTTCCCTCATTACTTATGCTGAGTATGTTCCCTATTGTGGGCTTGCCGTGGATTCATAACCCCTTTGTCTCTAAGCCACATTTGCTCAGCCAGACTTACCAACAAAGCCGGAGGTTCACCAGGCTATTTATGCATGTAAGTGCTGTCCCAAATTATCAGCAAGGCCCATCTGATAACAGCAGTAGCTCTAATCCTGTGTGGCTCCTGTTCATCAATCCAAATTATAACATCAGGGTCCCAAAGCTGCTCACTGGCTCCATCTGTGTCCCACAACACCATCTTTTCTGCACCTCTGTCCTTTACAGCTATAAATAGTAAAACACCCCCCTGAAAAGAAAAGAAGAAAAAAGTAGAGGTTGAAAACAGGAGACTATAGGAACCAAGAAGTCTCTTGTGCACCTAGGCAGCTGGTCCCAGAAAAACTCTCAGAGATGCTGCTTGGAGAGGCCGTGAGTGGGAGAGGAAGGAACCAGCAGCAGTAAGGCCTTCAGCAGCAGCAGCCCCACTGCCTATGAGGGAAAATGATTCTCAAATCAACTTTTGTGCACAGGAGAGCAGGCAACCTTAGCTGCTATCACTGCTACAAGGTTGACATTGAAACTGCTTCCAGGGAGCTTAGGATTGCTTTTTGTTGTGTTGTTTTTATCCTCCTCCCCACCATGGCTTTTCTTTTCTTGCTTTCTGCCCTTTTTTCCTCCTATGTTGAGGAGTGAAGGAAAATGGAAACAAGAAATAAACCTTTTTCTATCCTCCAAAAATTGTATTAGGCAACAATTTGGTTTGGAGCCAACACAGTCCTGCTGCTGAGACCTTCCTTCAGGTTCTGTTGGAGCACATGTTTCTCAGGGACAGCTGTGGCCCTGGCAGGGGCAGCAGGGCCACAGTCCCATCAACTCCTACATCAAGAAGCTCCCAGTTACAGCCTAAAGCCTCCTAGGTTTAAACTGGCCATGTCAACAAAGACTTCCCCAAAAGTTGGAAGTGGAAAAGTATTTCAAGCTTTGTCTTTTCTTCTTGTTGTTGTTATTTTAAGCAGCTCAGATGGGTATATTAGAAAACTTCAGCCTTTAAGTACAGGAAGAAAAATGCCATCACCATAGCACAGTGACAAGATAACATATACTGTTTCCCAGGACGCTGTGTGATTTCAGGTGTTGAATACTCATTTCTCGTGTTTCGTCCTCATTTCTCACACTGCATTACTTGCGGTACAGCCATGAAGAACCACAACTATCTTCTCAAGGCTCTCAGTGGCTTTACCAGCTCTTTATAAATAAGTAAAGCTAATTTGCAAAAATTCAGTTCGTGTCTGGGTGTCACATGCCAGTATCGAGTGTGAGTGCTATGAATAGGGCTGATGACTTCCCTCTTTGGGAGGAAAAGCTGTTCAAGGGCTCAGGGTGCGCAGTCGTTCACAGAGCAGCCAGCTGCAGGCAGGGCTGGGAAGAAGCTCCCTACCTCCCCCCAAGCCTTTCATCCTTGAAAGGAAAAAAAAAAACCAACTGCTAAAACCTCTAAAAATGTTTTTTTAAAAAAGCCCCCAAACCCCAAATTAAAAAAAATAAACCCATCCCCAAGTGGCTATTTGAATGTGTGTCTGCAATTGGGTTTGCAGGCAGAGTGAAGCAGCTGAGAGCGGAGGCACTTACAGTGGTTTTTTTTCTGTCTGTTTGGCTTGGGTTGTTGGGGTTTTTTGTGAACCTGTTTATAAAAGCCAGTGTCATGCCTGTGGGTTTTGGCACCTCTGGGTATGACTCACCAGGGTCCGTTAGAGCAGATGCTGCCTCCCAGCTTAGCAGAACATCCCTAGCCAGCAAACCCAACCCCTGGGACTTGGAGACTGATTATCCCAGAGAGATGCCTACCTGCCTTCCAGCAGCTTCCCCTTAAAACCCCTTTTGTTTTATAAAAAGTGAGGGAGAGGGATGAGGGGAGAGGAGAGACACGCATCCTCCCCAGCTCTTACATGGGCCTGAAGAGCTGGCAACCAGGATGTGAATTGATTACCGTCAAGGCAGGCTCTAAACACCCACTGACCAGGCTCTCCAGGAGATTTGGGAGAGCAGATGGGAATCCCTCATCCACTGGGGACCACAGGATGGCTGCTGATGTCATACTCTGGCTGCTGATGTCGTACTCTGGCTGCATCCTTTGGGTTTGCATGGCAATCCCCCTGCCCTCCTCAGCCAGCTCAAAACTGATGGATAAACAACGGGAATAAAATGCACATCATCTTGCTGGTGAGGTCCTAGTTAGCTTTTAACCACTACTTATTTTTATTGCAAAACACAGTAGAAATAGCCCGAATTTCCGGTTTACCTCTGGTGGTAAAAAAAAACCCAAACAAACCAAAACCAAACAACAAAAAACCAAACAACAACAGCATCACCAAAGATCTTTAAATAGAACATTTTGGAGATGCATGATAAGAAATGCAGAAATTTGTTCCGTGGGAGGCTAATAGTCCCAGAGCACACAGGGTAACTTCCTTGGCAGCCAACAGCCCACAGTGGTGTTTTTCAAGGAAGAGACTTGAGCAAGGGCAAACTGCAGTGTATGTACTGGCCTGTGGAGCTCCATCACCTCAGGAGAGATCCATCTACACCCCTGGGGAGCCAGCCATCACCTTCATTTTGAGTAGGAAAAAAAAAATATGAGGAATCTAATCCCCATGTCTAATGGGACATTTTCAGAATACCTTTTCTGTGCCCTAGCAGGAGTGGATGGTGCCTGCTTATCCAAAAATTCCCATGCCCATCTCTGCAAGCTGAGTCGAAGCGCTGTGACAGTGTGGGGGGTTGCACTTGCCTTGGAGCCTCAGGGGAGAGGGATGCAGCAAGAAGAGACCTGTAGCTGAGCCTGAAGTTTCTGCTTTTAATAAACTCAACAAATGGTTCCCATCTGCCTGGCCTGTCTCTCTGCCATCTTTAAATATTTATATCAACGTATCTATGGTGATAGGTCAGGTTATATAAACGGGGGGGAGGACAGCATCAGCTCCTGCTGGAGCTCCAGCTGAGGGAGTGAAAACCCAAGCAGGCTTCCTATCCAAGCAGACGCTCTCTCTTCTTAGCTCATGAGCCCAGAAAGTGAACATTAATTTTTCTCAGGGCATCAGAGAAGGCCGAGCCACAGTTGGGCTGAGCTGTGCTTTGGGAGGTGCCATGTGGGAGAGCAAGAGCCCAGCCCATAGATGCAGAGAGCTCTTATTGTATAATCAATGTATAATTCATTAGTAGGTGAATAAAGACTGGAATAGTTTATTGCTGATGTAATAGGGCTAAAAAGAAACCAAGCATGTCCATGAGCAAGCTGCTGCACACAGGGGTTAAACAATAGCACTTAGTGATGCTGAGGGGAGACAGAGGGGATTCTGTCTTGGGATGATACAAACAACCCAACTAGCTGACTGCCAGTGACTCCAGGGTGAGCAAGGCAGGGGTATGCATCTTCCTGGCAAGAAATGCTGGGAAGGACCTTTCTTTTTTGCTTGCTGGAGTCTAAGGGAATAGCAACTACAAGACAGCAGGGTTTTAGCTGTTGGTGGGTACTTCTAGGCTCTTCTGAACTTATTTCTCCCAAGATATGCCACTTCCTTGCAAGCTGAACCACCACCACATGTATCCCTTCCAGATAAAGAGGTGGGTTTTTTTCCCCCTTGACCCTCCTGGCAGGGATAGATATGCAGTTTGCCTCCAGGTATAAATCTGTTTGATGGACTCCCAAATGCCAGGTGATGAAGGTAGCAGTAATTTTGTGTTGGGGATGAGAGGGATGGCATGGTGGGGAGTGGAGTGGGTTCACCAGCAGGCCTGCAGTCTGTCACGGGTTTGACGGCTCTGGCCAAAAGCTGCAAAACACACACAGCCTGTGATTTTCCAAAACAGCCTCTGAGACTTCTCCAGAGCTTTCCCTGTTCACTCCCGGGCACTTCCCCACTGTCCCACCCATTGTTACATCTCTCAGTGGACAGGTTTGATTCTTGCTGCCAGTTGCTCATTCTCCCAGAAGAGGAACTAAACAGTTAAGAAACACATCACTTTTCTCCCCAACTGCATTTTACTAACAGAGAGAGCTGCAATGACACTTGATGTGAAAGTTGCAAGATGTGTGTGATCTAACTGTGTATTCACAGCAGCTTCTCACCTCACCTGCTTTCAGCTGTGCTGGCCACATCTGTGTGAGGCATCTTCCACTTCTGGCTGCATTTCTAGAGAAGAACTATAGCCAGTTGCTCTTCCAAATGCATTACTTCTGCACCTGGTTAGAAAAATATGTGTCTATCAACTGTTACTTCCAAAAATATTTTGTGTGTCTGCAGCTGATAAACACAGCTTTACCTTGGCAGGACTTCGCTCCCTTACATTCCAGCAATGCAAGGGTCCACCCAGATTTGCCAGCTTCTAAGGCTCTGGAAGGACTTTCTCAGCAGTCTTCTCTAGGAGCATGCTCCAGGCATCAATCCAAGCTGCATAGTGAAGGGGTTGTTGCAGGAGGAAGTTTTATTTCAAGGACAGTAGGAACTCGCAAACACATGGTCAAAAGGGCAGGAAATAGCAAACCAGTTTAGAGTCAAGACAGTGTACCACAAGGTTGAAAGATTCTCACTCTCCTCACCACCAAATCTCTGTAGAGAGTTAACGTATTATTTAACCTGTGCTTTCCGCAAGTGCTCAAAGCATCATCCACTGCCATCAGAGCATGTGCTGGGAAAGCTACTCTGGCTCATGAGCAAGCTGTGGTCAGTCCAGCCATGCACATATGGGGAGCCCCACGTAGGGTCCCTATGGAATTTAATGGCCCCGTTGGCACAGCAGTGCCTGAGCAGCACATGGCCAGTGAAAGGTGAAGGGCAGCACAAAAGGTGCTTGCTGCTGCTGCTGCCATGGGCTGATGGTCCTCAGCCTCACAGGCTTATAGGTAGCCTCAAAGTGGCCACACAGGCCAGAGCAACTTGGCCTTATGCTGGTCCCTCTTCCTGTGTCCTCACGTAGAGGTGGGGGGTTTTCTAAAATAAAAGAAAAAAGGTAACTCACGAGCAGAAGCTAATGCATGCTCAGAGAGAGGCAGACTGCAATTGCCCAGATGACCTTAGTGGAAATAACTGATAATTGCTGAAACTTAATTGACAAGTAGCTGGAGCCAATTCACAACTAAATATTTAACTTTGCACCTCTGGTCTGAAAATTCTATTTTTTTCCTGCCATATATGCCTACCTAAATAGTATTTATTTCCTAGCAGAGTGTGAGTGTTGACATGCTTATGACAAACAGCTTCCTCTAGAGGAAGCCCCAGGAAGGCTCACTGCTCTGCAGGTGTTTCCTGCAGGCTGCTGGCTTGCATCCCCGATGCTCAGCTCCATGCTCTTCTCCCAGCAAAATCTCTCTTTCGCTCTTCTCAACACTGTGTAAATCTTGGCACCACTTATCAACAAGTTCCTGGGGTTTTGCTCTAGTCGCACAAGAGCTGTAATTTGCCCCTAGCCAGCAGAAAATTAGGGACCAGTAAGTGCAAAAACGTTCATTGTAGGACAGGGATTTTTTGTTGGCAGGGGTGTAAAAACACTTTAACACTCACCTACCCTGCAGGTTCCACCTAGCCATCCCTCAGTGCTGCCACTTCTACAACTGTGAACAAAATGTTAACGTTGCACATGTCTGTAATAGGCTTCTAAAAATCAAGGAGCTGAAGGTATCTGCTTTTCTGCTTCTGAAAATCACAGCAGGATGCCATCTCAGGGTGGTAGGAGCCCCTGCTGCTACACATAAACTCTGGCAGAAGAGCACATCCAACTGGGCACAGCTCTGTCACCTCCTTGTTGAAGGTGCTGCTCTTTGTAGGAGAGTTCTAGCAGCAAGTGAAATGAGAATAAAGCTCACAAGATGGTCAGTAGCTGGAGACACTCTTCTCCCAGAGCTTGTGTTGTGTGTAGCAGCAGGGGCTCCTACCACCCTGTAATGACATCCCTTTGTGATTTTCAGGAGCAGAAAAGCAGAAACCTTCATCATATATATGCTACTCCTGCCCTTAACTATGCCTTTACATTAAAAGCTGACCTGGGAAGGTGGAGCATCTAAAGCTTCAGCAGTCCTGGTGGTGATGCTTTAACAGAGATGTTTTGTACCCGTTGATGACGCTTGAGAGGTAACCTACACTGATGACATTGACTCCACCAATTTATCTATGAAGTTTTTTGATATGGTAGAAATCAGCAGTCAACCACCAATGCAAAGCAGTGTGCAAGACTTAACTACCTAATCCTTAAAAAAGTAAAATCGCGGACATTTCTTCCATAAAAATACTCTGGTCATTACAGCTTAAACATGTCCTTAAGCATTTTTCCTGCCTCTGCGTGCATTACTCTGTACCTGCCTGCTGTCCCATCAGCTGGCTGAGGGTGGAACGAGGCTGATGAGCTGCTCCTGTTCCTCCAAAGGACCAATGCCATCCTCTCCCTTCAGCACACTGCTGGGACAGGCAAGCACCAGCTGCCTGGGGAATATCTCTTCCCAGCACTGAAAGAAAGTCCCCCCCCCATGATGCAAACCCCCAAGCAATGCAGGCAGCTTCATGCACAGCACAAAAAAAGAGGGGGAATGATGGCTTTTGCAAAAAAATTCATCTTTATTGAAGCAACCATGAGTCACACGAGCTGCCAGCTGTCCTGAGGAATAACAATAGCAGTGGCCTGACAGTAGCAGCTGGAGCTCACAAGGGAGATTGTCTCTTTCCAGATATCAATATATGTGATGATACATATACATGTATAAGTGAATACTTCCCCACTAGAAAGTGCACATGCTGGGAAGTACATATTAGACCCAATTCTCTGCCAGACTGAGGTGTGTTGGTGGCTGCCAAGAGGTAGCTTGAATATTACACTGGGGCAGTTTGAACTTCATCCTGCTTCCAGTGAAGTCAACAGTGAAGCTCTGCTGGTTCCAAAGGGCGTGGAATGAGAAGTGATAGCCCTCCACAACACAACTCTTTCCAATGCAAGGTATTTGCAGCCCAGGTTAAAATGCCAGCCAGGTGCTGTACGCTGTTCTTGTACATGTAGCAGCCCCTGCCTGAGGGTTGGGACTTGTCCTGAACATCAGCACACGGTTGTCCATGTTTATCTCAGTAAACAATTGCTACTTACCATTTTTCATGCCTAAAAGCCACTATGTATGAGAGGAGTGAAAGCTGTTGCTGGTTCAACAGATATTTCACACAGCTGTGTAACTTACAGCAGGTGCTACATATATTGCAATGATGGTTTCAGCTCAGAAGCAGCTCTGCCTCCTCCACATGAGGGCAAATCATGCCAGGGAGCTGTTGTTTCAGCTAGACTGAGAGCCTTTTACAAATTCTGTTTATTATTGATAAGGTGATGTAAAAAGGACATTGAGTTGGACATTGTATTGTTTGACCTGGCTGGAGATCAGTCCTGTTCTTTTATAGATTTAAACTTCTGTTTGTGTGTGTAATATCAAAGTCCTTTAACCACAGGAGCACAGTGGGTTAGTAAAGCCTGATAAACACAGAGCTGGGGCTGGAAGTTACAGAATCACAGAACCACACAATCAGCCATGTTGGAAAAGACCTTGGAGATCACCAAGTTCTACCTATGACCTAACACCACCTTATCAACTAAACCATGCCGCTGAGTGACATGTCCAGTCTTTTTTTAAACACCTCCAGGAACGGCGACTCCACCACTTCCCTGGGCAGCCCATGCCAATGCCCAATCACTTTTTTTGTGAAGAATTTTTCTCTGATGTCTAGCCTAAACATCCCCTGGTGCAGCTTAAGACTGTGTCCTCTCATCCTGTCACTGGTTGCCTGGGAGAAGAGACCAACCACCACTTGGCTACACCCTCCTTTACAGGCAGTTGTAGAGAGTGATAAAGTCACCCCGAGAATCCTTTTATCCAGGCTAAATAACCACAGCTCCCTCAGCTGTTCTTTACAGGGCTTGTGTTCTAGGTCCCTACAGCCTTCTGGCTCTTCTCTGAACGTGTTTGAGCATCTCAACATCCTTCTTAAACTGAGGAAAAACTAGTTGACGGTCACTGGATGCCTATGTACTCCAGCAAGATCAGAAACGTGCCCAGAATTAATCATTGAAAGTGTCCAGGCTGGGCGACCACATTTCCCATCAGTGGTGACACACTTCATGTCATTTATTTACTGACAGCGCAACATTGATCCTGGGCTGCGATCCAAAGCCATCTTCCTAGAAACATTGCATCTTTGGGGGTCACAGGGAACTGCTCAGATGACAGCACAAGAGAAGTGTGGTTCAATGCTGTGATTTTTGCTGGGCTTTTCTCTCCATTTGCTTGTAAAGAACTCTTTGTGTCCTTCTCGTGGAGCCACAGCCCGTATGTCTCCCATTGAGGGAATCTGCATCTCTGAGCCCAGTAGTAGTGCAGAAAAGGGAAATGTGTGACACACATCCCACCACCTGACCCCACACAATACCTTCCCAGGGCATTTTGTGGGCGACTTCAGACATCTTCCTGTACCAAGAGCTGTCTCTGCCTGGTAGGGATGTCCAGACATCTGGTTTCTACCTCTCTCGCAGGATGTATTTGCCTTTCCGGTACAGGTTGCTGCTGAAGTGCATGGAGAACCAGAGGAATGAAGTTAGGAACATCCCATAAACCTAAAAGGAAATAAATGAGACAGGCACACAATTAAGTGCGTAACTGATTATGATGCTCCATCTGTGCAAATAAGCAGTCATAAATATTGCCTGTTGTCACAGTTTTCTGAAAACAGCTGGTTTTCAGTGAAGTGGGGAACACCATTTCTGACATGGGAGTTAAAAAAAAGGCAACATATGGTTAAAACATTTGATTGGAATTCGCATAGCACAGCTCCAACCTGGCCCTAAAAGTGCCAAGAAACAAGATGAAACCAGGAAATTCAGGTTTCAATTCCTGCCACAGAACATTTCTCTATGCAAACAAACATCTCTCTCATAATAGTAGCCTTTTGTAAAGTTACCATAGGGAGAAAAAAACCACAACACTCATGTCTCCTTTGAAGTAAAAACCCCAACAAAAACAAACAAACAAACAGACAAGCCCCTAAACCAATCCCAAACAGTTATGAATGCAGAGGACAGTGTACTTCCTCTCTCTATTGTGATACTCTGCCTGGTGTATCACACGTCAGGATTAACACAGGCAACATATCCAAGGTAAGGCTGCTGTGGGAAGGATAATGAGGGCAGTAACAATGTGCTCTTTCCTCAAGTATGCCCTAACGTGCTGGTGCCTTTGCCTGCAGCTTGATCTGGGGATGTGTGTGCATTGTTGTCCAAGGGACAGTGACATCAGAGCAGCTATAGCCCTCTTTATGTGCTTCCCTTGCATCCTGCCATCACAATAGTGAACCGTGCAGCGAGATTTCCTCTAGCACAGGCTTCAAAGACAGCTGCCTTATCTGGCTATAGCATCAAGCTGTGAAAAAAGTATATCTATTATAGAAGTGCTCCTGCTTTTATCTGAATATAGCTGCAGTGAAATTCTCCCTATACTTGAGAAAAATTGGAAGGTGACACCAAATATTCACAC
This sequence comes from Phainopepla nitens, assembly GCA_013400175.1. Classification (NCBI taxonomy): domain Eukaryota; kingdom Metazoa; phylum Chordata; class Aves; order Passeriformes; family Bombycillidae; genus Phainopepla; species Phainopepla nitens. Next base: position 1,199,414 of record VXBQ01000656.1, on the reverse strand, counting down.
ATGATTTTACATTTACAGCTCCATATCAATGCCTGATGGTTTTCCTAATTTACTGCTAGCAGTATAAAATACTAATCATTTGTTCCTCTGGGTTTTATTTAGATGGAGAAGAATCTTCTAATCCATAATTGTGCCAAGGTGGACGCAAGGCATAAAACAATCTCCAAATACACTTTCAGTCAAGAAAGGTCATCCCAGCTAGGGAGCAGCATGGAGATATCATAGCAGGTCAAACCTGCCTTCATGATGGAGAAAGGAGTCTCCTGGCACATGCCCTTTTCTGGTGTGCATCACCACATGTTCAGAGTCCTTGTGTACAGGTAATTACAGTGATACACTTCTGCCAAGCAGTGGGTGGGCAAACAAGAAGGTTGGTTTTAATTAGTGGCCCTCTCCAGCTCCAAAGAGACCATCCGCATGCAGCCCCTGAGCCCCCTCACTACTGAAGGACATGTGGTCCTCTTGCAGTATTTAATTTTCTCTTTTATTCTCCTCCACATTAACTGAGGAGGCCTTTCTACATAAGCTATCATTTGAAGATGATTTCACCCCTCCTCTGCATGTTTCTCCTTCAAAGACAGATCCTAGGAGCCCAGACAACACACTCTTGCCCTCTCCTTTGCAGCCTGCTCCTTATGAGCCTGTGATTTACCCACGCATTGCCCGAGATGAACCTCATCAGGTTCATTAGTGGTCATTAACAGGATGAGACCTTCCCCCTTCTGCACAGCTCTCCAGCTCCACTGCTGGTGCTCAGCAGCTTTCCAGACCTTCCAACTCTGGCTGCACCAGTAACTTCCCAGGCTGATCTAGGAGGCAGCAAGTTTCCCAAAATATGGAGGCTTTACTGCATCTCCTTTTCTACTATTGCTGCTGGCTTTCTACATAATCCACAAGCCCCCAGCAAGGTGACATGGCCTCCCACTCACAGAAGTCATGCAGGCAAGCCTGAGTGGGTAAAATGCAACTGCCGCTGCATCCTGCTCCCCACTTGCAGATGCCATGCCTCGTTAGGGCACAAAAACCATGCAGAAAGCCTATTCCTGCAGGAAAACCCAGCCAGATTCCTGACCCTTTCCCAATTTCCATGGTGGAGTCCACCACTGCCTGTTTCTCTGCTGCCAGCATCCAAAATCACCCAAAGTCCTAGCTTCTGAGGGCTAATTTAGGATGCTTTTTCCTCACTGGATCCTGCCTTTCAGGGCCAAAATGTGAAAGGACAGACACTGTTACCGTGAAGCCAATGGCAATGCCCAGGAGCGAGAAGACAAAGTCCATGTGTTTCTTCAGAAAGTCCTGGATCTCTCGCAGGCAGTCCTGGGAAGAGAGGAAACAAATGCCCCTGTAGCACAGCAGCAGCTTGGTGGGGGGCTTTATCCCCACAGCAGCACTTCCACAGCCTCAGAGAGAAAAGGAGGCAAGCAAGGGGTGCAGCATTGCACAGCTGAGCAGCTCTCCCTTTTTCTGCTGCTGCTGCAGCTTGGCAAGACAAACATCTGCGGTATCTTTTCTGTTACTATAACACGCCTACAATTTTATTGGTGTGATGCATTTTGGACTGTGGGGGATGTGTGCTTAAGTGCGGTCATGAAAAAGCTTTTTTCTTTTCACCCACTGAAAAATGGAAAGAAGGAAATGAAAAGATAGCGAAGCAGAGCACACCGTGATGCCAAATGCATTCCCCAAGGTTACTAATGAACAGCTCGATTTTGCGAGGTGCTGCAGGCATTAATATGCATTAGCCGTAAGCATGTCAATGGCCCCACAGAAATCCCCGAAGTGTTAGCCAAGACAGCCATTTCAGAAATATAAGAGCACGCCCTTGATGAAGGGATTTGCAGAACGGGGAAACAGCACTCAAAGCCAGGAGTGAATGCAGTGTGGCCACCAAACTCTGCGGTTTCCTGTGTCACACAAAGCACATCCTCCCACTCACTTCCCTGGCTCCCAAGCGAGGGAAACACAGATCCCTAAGTGGGAGGAACGAATGGCCCATGCGGTGGTGCCCAGCTTCGTTCTACTCTCCCTTCCTCCTCTGTGAGCCGAGTTCCACCCTGCCCTGGGATGTGACATTCCTGGAGGCTGTGCTTCGAAACACTGCCCCGGCCGGCTGACGTGCACCTGTGCATCACTTGTGCTGTTAGCACTTGACATCTTCACCTGATAACATGTTTGTATCGCTGCAGCAGTGTGGTTTTGTTTTTCCTAGAAACACCATATATTGATGCTGGTGGCTTTAGCTACTTGGCTGGAAGAAAAATAATTGTGCAATAGATTTGCTCAAGAGAGTATGAAGTAGTAGCTTCAGTGCACAATGGTCTAATACCGGTGGCTTTTCCAGCAGCCTCACTGAGGTAACTGAAGGAGCCACAATGAAGTGTACTTGAGGAAGCTACTGCTGGGCATCATCATCCTGATTCATGAGTTTCTCATTTCAATACCTATTTAATGCCCTGGGGGGAAAAGGCATTACATCAAATTCCACATTTGCTGTTACTGGAAGACATTTTAAGTGTCAGAAATTAGTGTAGTGTGGAAAAGTCATACAGTGCTCTGATACATGCCTGTGGTATCTCACACACTCTGCAAGCACAGGAGATGAGCAGGAAGCTGGAGGGAAGTGACAAGCTGCAGACACAAGCATTTTGAAAGCTTTCAAGAGCAGTGAAGGAAACTACGTCTATGGGTCTGAGACCTACTGACCCGCCAGGGCTCTTCCTCCTAATTCACAGAATCATAGAATGATTTGGGTTGGAAGGGACCTTAAAGATCCCATCCACTTCCAACCCCCCAGCCATGGACAGGGACATCTTTCCCCAGACCAGGTTGCTCAGAGCTCCATCCTACTCAGCCTTAGACATTGCCAGGAATGGGGAATTCATAAATTCTCTGGGCAACCTGTGCCAGTACCTCACCACCCTCACAGTAAAGAATTTTTTCCTAACATTTGATCTAAAACTACTGTCAGTTTCAAGACATTGTCCCTTATCCTGTCATTACACTCTCCTGCAAAAAGTCCCTCTCCATCTTTCTTGCATCTTTCTCCTTTTCCAGACGGACAGAATTAGGTCACCTCCATGCTGTCTCTTTTCCAGGCTGAACAAAAGCAGTCCTTTCAGCCATTCCTCGTGGGACAGATGCAGCATCTCTCTGATCATATTGATGGCCTCCTCTGGACTTGCTCCACCAGGTCAATGACCTTCCTGTGCTGGACCCCGGAGCTGAACACACTACTCTCTTACTGTGTCCAGTGTTATTGAAACAACAAAAACAAATCCCAATCCGTTTCAACCCTGAACCATGAAAAAAGCACAATTCTCATTAACACTTTAGCATCAGTGAGGTTTTAATAGCTAGAAAGTAGAGGCACAACCCCACTATGACGTGGAAGAAACCCTTCCCTTACCTGTCCTTCATCATGCACTTGGCCGGAGGGGCACATCTTGTTCTCAACATTGGCTGTGTCCCCAAAAGGAGAGCGCTTCCCACAGCACAGGAACTGGAAGAGAGGGAGAAGTTTGCCAGTTGCTCACCAGGGCTCTCCCCTTGCTACCAGCTGCTGTAGCAGGAGGTGCTGGCAATGGGCCCCTGCTGCCCCAGGCAGGGCTACCCAACCAGGGTGGCAAGGAGCAAAGCGCGTGGGAATAAACAACTGCAGCAATGCAGGCTAAATTCAGGGCAGGTGGAGGGATCTGGCCTCAAACTTGCTCATGCTCCTCCAGGACTGCTGCCTGGGACTGGGGCTGAGCCCTCCCTTTGGCTCAGAGTGACTGTTCCAGAAAGCCCAGGGATGCACAGACTCATGTTTCCAGTGATTGCTATGGGCTGAGGGGATCCCCAACAACACCCACCGTGGAGCTGGTTTCCTATAGCTGTGGTACACTGGACAGTGGGGAGCTCAGGCAGAAGGGAAAAAAAAAAAAAAAACAGTAGAAAGACAGCTTCTCCATCAATTTAAGTGGCAACTAAAATAAGCAACTGGTGAAGGCAGTCATTGTGCCTGGTTCTCCTTGTCAAATAGGGCCCTGGGAATGCTGCTCCACAACCCTGAGAGCAAGCGCTTGGCTCTGAGGGCCACCACCACCACTGCAAAGAGGAACATTAGCCCTCTTCTGTTTTGAGAAGCACAGATAGAAACAGCTTTGAAAAGTACTTGTTATGATGATTTAAGAAAACACAGAAGGATACAGGGAGTTGTGTGGGAGGCGTCTGGAAACAGCTGAGCAGAGCTGACCTCCCCATCCAGCCTTGCGTGCCATGAACTCACTCCCCAAACAAGCCCTGCTGTGCGAGGGAATGGCATCTTCTTTACACAGCAGGGACTTGGGAGTTTCTCACTGTGGGGGACATCCTCACTCATCTCCCGTGGCTTTGGGGGCAAGTGTCCTCCCTGTGCTCTGTGTAACCACCCTTGCCTACCTGCTGAGCTACAGAGAAGTCCCCTATGCCAGCAGCATCCTGGGTAGTGGTTTTTGGGAGCCTGATAGCAGTCTCCAGCTCTGTAAGAGGCCACTTAACCTCCAATACTCTTTGGACACAAACTTGAGGGTAAATAGGAATAAACACATGCAAATATTGCTGGACTATGTGAAATTCCCCCTCCTCTCTACTTGACCAGGTGCATATCCACACTCTTGTACTACAGATAGGGAGCAAGTCACAAGGGCTGCTGAGACAGAAAATACTATGGCAGCTGCAAGGCAGAAGCTTTGTAGATCTTGCACCACAGTGATGCTCAGAGAGGTGACCCTTTCTTCCTGTTGATAATCTGGTTGGTCAGATCTGAGAAAGGAAGAATAGGAAGGGAGGAGCAGACTCCACAGCAGGCTGGAGGACTCAGTTCTTGAGGGGAAAAGGCATTACAGCACTCACGAGAGAGCACAGACAGGTGTCAGCCCCCGCCTGCCAAAACCCTCAGGAAGATGCCCCGGGGCAAGGTTTTCACCTGCAGGTGAAAGACAACTTACTGCTTCATGGATTGCAGTCAGCTCATGTCTCCTGAAACTGGAGGTGTTCCTCCTCACCTCCTCGTACACGAAATCATACACATCCATCATGCTGTCTTCCACCTGCAATGAAAGCAGAGCTCTGTACATACAGTACACTGATCACAGTCGTCTCTGGGGGGAATTGTGCTCTTCTTGATTTCTACAGAAGCTCTCCCTGGTATGGCAATACAAATAGTGCATCTACCAAAGGACCTCCAGGCAGCAGCAGGAGCTGGTGTGTGACCCACCATGCACTAAGCAGCCAGGGTCTCACCAGCTGATGGCTGGAGCTTTTGGCCAGTTTTGGATTTTGTGTCAGAGAAGAACTGGGATGCCTCTGACCAGTGTGCCTCTGAGTCCCTCTGCCAGCCAGGGCTGATGCCATCTCCCCGTCCTGAAGGCAGTACTGTGAGGATAGGCAAACATGACCATGAGATGCTGAAATACAAAGGTGAGAGGACCTCAGAGGGTTGGTCTTATCTAAGTGGCAGAGCCATTTCTCTGAATAGAGTCAAAAAAATAACAGGAGTGATTCAGTGATGAGTCAGACCCTAAATATTTACCAAATGTGTGAGAACTTTAAGCTTGACAGATCCCAGCCAACTCCCACTTGGATGTTAGAGGAAAAAAAATATGACAGTTGCCTTCAGTGCCTGGAGTCAAAACCTTATTTCTTCCTTTCATTTTCCCTTGCTTCCTCAGCAGCAGCGGTCTGAGTGGGCCTGCAGTCAGTGCTTGTCTTTCAGGAGGGAAAATCGATGGGAGAGACAGGCAGAGCAGGTGGCCACACAGGGAAGCCTCTGGGAACAGAGCCATCTCTCAGAGAGGCTTTGCAGCTCAGTCTAAGGGTTCACACTTGGAAATTACTGAGGAATAAAACCCCAGCACTCTGCTCAGGGGTGAAACCAGGATCATTCAAGGTGGTTACACCTATTACTGCAATATTGCTGTCCTGCCCAGTTGTCCAAAACACAAGCAACAAACAGAGGGCAATAACCAGGGAGGAGTTGGCATGATTATTTGTATCCAGATTGGCTCTGTGCCTCCAGGATTAGAGTTTGAAGGCACACATCAAAATGTTTTCCATGGCTACAACGAGGCATAAGAGTGCCCAGTGACAGACAGAGCTCAGCTATTATGGGCCAAGAAAAAAATAGTCCATAGCAAAATGTGTGATGCTGAGCTATCCCTCAGAGGTGAGGAAGGAGGATGCTCCCTTTGTCCCTCTGGTGTATCAGAGTGCATAACGTGGGGTGGGTGCAACAGTAAGACCAGATTTCTAGACAACTGCTGCACCAACCTTCCCCACAGCAAACCTTATAACCCAATAAAAAGCAAAACATCCAAGCTTTTCTAACTTCTTGTGGGCCATGAAATAGCTTTCTAGAAGTAGCAATTAAATTAATGGATTCAATAAAAAGAACGTCCATTTCCACTGAAGAATTGGATTAAGAATAATGAAAAAAGAATAATCTTTTGAGCTCCTCTTGTGTAGACAGGAACAACTGAGCAGCAGGTTTCTTAACATAAGAGATTATTACCTTTTGAATATCCTGATCCCAGTCTAAGATGTAGGAATAAAAACGATTTTGTGCCGTGAGAACATACATATGTGTTTTGGTAAGGGAAGCAGTGCTGGGTGCACAATATTTGTCTCTTCATATTTACCATGAGGATCAGGATGCTGAGCTTTCATCCAAAGGGCCTTAAGATGGATGACTTGGGGGGGAAAGAAAACAAAACAAAAAAACTCAAGCAAGTGGCAATGTTCAAGCAAGGGTTCAAGGGGTAAAAGCAATCCAGGAGTTTAACTACTTTCTAAAGATCTCTTGAAATCTGGGCCAGGAAATACTGGGAGAGGTAGCTGTTTAAAGGATAAGAGTGGTTAGGGACAAGATGCCCACAAGAAAACAGTGGCTGAAAATTATTTCAGCTTTTGGAAACAATAATTGAAGAAACCACAAGCAGTCATCATTTCACAGCCAGCTCAGCCACAGAGATGGAAATGATTATGGTAATCTCCAGGTACATAATGACTACTAAAGACTTCAACTGCACCATTTCTGAGCTTGCTTGTGAGCTGACTTCTCAGTTACCTACTGATTTTTTCATTCTCATTTTGTCAAGCAGCCTCCAAGAGCCAAAAACACAAGTCATTAAATGGAAAATGTTTAATAGCAATAATTTCCTTTTAGAATGTGTGTCTGGGCAAGCCTAAGAGTACAATTTGCTGATTACTCATTCTCAGCATTTCTATCCAGCAATTATATCTAGCATTTATATCCAGACATTATCTGAATAGGCTATTCAGATCCTAGTAAGGGAATACAAACTCTAAATCCATTTTTTTAAAGAGTGAATTGCTTGTAGTTCCACCACATCATCTTTCTGATTTTTGCTAGCATCGTTGGTTTTGGAGGGAAAAACTTCTGTTTTCATACAACATAGTGGTCTGTTTTGAAAGACTACTGCAGACAGCTTTCTCATTTAAATACTTCAGAGGTAGGTAGATAGTAGAAAATCTCAGTATTTATTACTGGCTGTTTTCTTCTGTGCAGAAGACTGTGCTACAGAGCATACAAGTGGTCTGGTTTAATAAGAGAAGACACAGGAGAGTAAAACATCACACTTAGCTGCCTGGGATGGGGTTATGTTTACACTCAGAGCTGCAGCCAAGCCCTAAAGCATGGGTCATGCACGGCAGCATCTATCCAGCCCAAAATATTGTGCTTGCTCTTGCATGCCTGATGATGTAAAAATTAAAACCTGAAAGAGTGAGACAGTCACCAGGAGGTTTCATGACTTATTTGCAACATTGCTATATCCAGCAGAAGTTCATCCCCATATTTTCCATTGATCCAGCTCCTAACACAGAGGAGAGCTAGATTGCAGCACTGCTTTGTGCTCAATTGCCATCCTTAACAGACTGCCATCACACACTCCCCTGATGGGCAACTTTCGAGTCCATTACCTCAAGACAATTTTCTTTTTCTGTATCTTACACTGGTTGTTGGGGAAAAAAATATTAAAAATAATCAGGGTGCTTTCTCTCATGTTTAAGCAATAGGATGACTGTTGAGTTTGAGTGCTTACACCTATACTGTTAATAATGTGCTTTAAGACAAAGAGCTGTGCCCCATCACTTACACAGTACTTAGCACACACTAGACAGATACAGCTGGAGAAGAGAAAGTCCTTCTATTTTTGCAAGGTCTTTCACTCCTCCCACACATAAGCACCATAATAGTCCAGTGGATTTTCCTGTTCCTAGTGACATGCTGTGATCCACTGCTGGAGGAGTTCTGCTGGACAATGCTCTCTCCCTTGGAGGGAGACAGCCTGCAGTGCTCATCAGTAAGGAGCACCAAGAGCTGAAGATAAAGCATCAGCTGGGTTTTAGTTAAGAAAAATCTCCAGCTTGAGTAATATGGAGGTCACACCTTACAGTAATTCTTTTCCTGGAAGAAGCTGGGTGAAATGTTCCAGCTCTAAATCAGGTAAATAATTGCTGCCTCCCACTTCTGACTGCATTCCTTAATGAAATATTCATTTAGGAACGATATTGATGAGTTGCTGGATACAACAAATGGAAAATCACCACTGAAATTGAGGCAGCTGACTCCAACTGACTCAGTAAGTGCCATTTTTCACCTCAAGTAAAAGAAAAAAAGGAATTTTGAGATTGTTTATCATCTTCTAAATCCTTTATCCTCCAAGAAGCAGAATGTATGACTGCAAGAAGACACGTACTCTAAGTCATTAGAGTTCTTGCCCTTGGCTATTAAACCAAAAGCAAATTTCCACCTTACCTCCTTCAAGAGGAAAAGTGACATTTTTGAGTAAGGTTATTTATCAGGATAATTTTTATTTGTAACTGGATTTGGAATAGAAAGATGAGACAAGGTCTGCCTTCAGTTCCTAGTGCCTTTGCAAGCCAAAGGTGCCAATGAATCCCAATTTTGCTGTCAGTGAATGCCTGTGTCTAGACAACCCGGAAGCGTTGCTTAGGTGGAAACTAACGTAGACTTTTACCAAGAACAATGGTCTGAGTCTTAGTGAAACACCTTTGCAACTGCTGTTGGGTAAAAATCCCTCTGCAAAGCTCAAGGAGAATATAGTGAAAGGAGGTGTCAGGATTGTCTCAAAGACAAACGCACCTTCCTCCTTTCTCATAAACAAAAACACTCTCTCAGTCACTAAATTTGACATGGCAGAGGAGGAAGACAAGCATGGGAAGCAGGAGGAGGATCATCCTCTCCTGTGGGTCTTTGTGCCTTTGAGGAATCAAATTGAGCAGATGCAGTGCAGGCTCAGAAGAAACGGCAGTCTCAGCACTGGTGTCCTTTCAGCATCACCACAGAGGATGCACTCATCAGCCTCATTCAGAAATGTCGCACTAGAGGTGGCTCCTGCAGACTCCCACACTCAGCTATGAAGCGAGTCGGTTAAGAAGTGAAACTGGAATAAAGTTGTGAACTCAGTCAAAACTCTTCCTCGTTCCAGGAAGAAAAACACTTCTGCATTTTGCTACCTCTGTCTTCCCCTTCCTCCCCAGTGTGCAGAAACGCATGCGTTCACAGCCTGTCAGAAACAGGGGTGGGGGCAGATCAACAGCTTGGGTTTGGGCAAAGCAATGATGCAACTGCAGTGAAACAGAAGAGAGAAAGCCACTCTGGGGGCATTAGCCAGGCTACAGAGCAACTCCCACCACATGGATTATACGCATGGTAAGACAAGCTTCCCCCATCCGTGCTCGACCAAGCCCCATCTAACACAGTCATTGCAGCTTGTTTTTACTTTCTCCACTGCATGTCAGCTCCTCTCCTTTAGAGCCTTCCTCTAGCCAGTCATTCCCAGATACAGACATCCAGCCAGTGGTGCAAATCAGAGCAGCCTTTGAGGTCTCCCGTGGAAAACAGCACAAGATAAGAAGGTGCTGCTCCCCCTCTGACTGACAGTGGTCACTGGAGACCACTGATGCCAGAAGATCCTGATGATGCTTTTAGCCAATGGTTTTCAGCTTTTTCCCCCCTCAGGTTTGTATATACATCTAGATTTTGTATCTGTCTAGACCTACATAATTTAAAAAACCCCAAGCCAAAACATATGGACTTCCTTCTGCTTTCTGCTATATACACAGAAGGAGACAGACCAAAAACTGCTGTGGAACAAAAAATTCAGAAAAAACAAAAACTCTTTCTCTCCTGCCTCAGCGCTTCCATTCCTGTCTTGCACAAAACACTTAAAACATGAGAAAGTGCTGAGTTGTTACACTGCTCACCTCCTCATTTCCTATCTCCATGTCCAAAAGAACAGCAGATTCTAGCTGTGTGGGTGCTATACATACCTCTTGGCCCATGGGCAGGGGGACATCAGAGCCTCATGCTCAGCCAAGCCATAAAACCCAGAGGCCACCTCTGAGCTACTCAGATGCAGCATTGCTCTGTGCCTGTGACAGAGCACCAGATGCTTTATAGGGAGGTGCAGAAAACCCAGGCAGGCAGTTAATCAATATCAACAAGGATTTTTTTCCCCTAAAGCCTCCAAATCTGTGGCTGCACACCTGTGAATGTCACCAGTACATCAAGGTCCTCTTGAGGTTTTTTTTTTGGATTAGTTTTTTTATGTTTGCTCTTTGTTTGTTGTTTTTTTGTTTAAAAAAAACTTTAAATTTTTAGTCCATTTTATAACAGAACAGCAAAGCCATCAGGCTGCCAAAGGCCCACACTGACCCTTTGTGTCCCTGTCTTTCGAAACACACAACCCAGCAATTTGTGAACACTCCCTTCCCAAAATTGTGGTCGAATTATCTCAGCCATCCCTGCACTTTCACCTGTAGCACTTGAAACCAGTGCCAGGCAGGAATGCTTTCTAACAAAAAGCACTGAACAACAGTGAAAACAGTTTTAGCTTATAAACCAGTGGTATCGGCAGTAGAGCCAGTCCCGCGGCAGCCCTGTCACCTCTGAGTGGTGTCACCTGCTGTGGTGAGCCTCCTACAGGTGCATGAAGGCTGGATGTGCTGCAGCGATGGCAACCATCTGAGTGGCCTCAGGTGGCACGGCTGATGCTGCTGGAGACGGGAGCTCCAGCTCTGCCACAGAGAGCGGCAGAAACGGAGCCGCGTGGGTTCAGCGTTGGGGCAGCCATAAATTATAGAACCCGTGAGTGCAAATGCCTGTGAGGAGGCTCAGACAAAGGAGAGCAGTGTCTCGCTGGGGGGAGTGGGCTGTCCCTGGGTGGTGAGAACATAAACACTGGGAAAGAGGCACAGTATTTAAAAACGTTAAGGAAGAGGGAGGGGTTTCCCCCCATTTTTGTTTTTCCCATGGAATTCGGAGACTGGGAAAAGCTTAGTACTTTCAAAGTGATTGTGCCTCCTAGATTAACAGCAAGGAGCATGTCAGCTAGTTCACAGCGTTTTCACAGTAACATCAGTGATTTTTGTAAATGCTCTTGGAAGACCCCTGTGAGGGGCTACAATGCTGATCCAGCCCTGCTGAATCAAAGCCCAAAAGGAACCTACATGTATGCTTCAGGTCTGGTTTCAGAAAACACGTGAGCACACCTTCAGCTTGTGTTTAAGTCCCATTAAAACCTCTAGGATTTCAGCCTGCATTTAAGCCTCTGCAAGGTTTTGCCCCAACACACAGCAATGGCAGACCCAAACGCACGCTAGGAAATCCACAGAGGAAGGACCTCTACAGTCCCACTTAAGAAATAAACTGGGAAGTGATGGGATGTGCCTTACATACCTGCAAAACCAAGATGCGTATGCCGGTTTTATGCACAGTAAGAGATGGTTTCCCTCCTGGAGACCCATGCAATGCTGCCTCTGGATTTGCAAAGGTGTTGCTTGGGAGGGAGACCCACAGACAGAAGACCAGCACTGGTTCCATTTGCAGAGAAGGGAAGGAAGCTGCTTGGTTAAAGAACAAGACCCAGGTGTGGCAATGTTTGTTATTTAACAGCTGCAACTGTTGATTCCAGCCGTGTATCCTAGGCTTTCTAACAGGTTAGAAAATCACCGTCTCAAAAGGTACCACCTTGCTTGGTAACAAAGCATGGAAGACTACATTTCCACTTCCCAGCATGAGGAGGGGAGAGCAGACAAGTTCCTCTGAAGGAAGTAGCAGAAGGCTGTAGAAGAATCAGGATGTAGACAAATGGCTTGTGTTCATTCCCTGCCCATAAAAAGCTAAATCTTTGCATTTATTCTTGAAGTACAAGCAGTGCAGCACATTGGGGCTAATGCCTTTCCACTCATGTGGAGCCAAAAGCCACAGGTGAAACTTGTTTTGAAATCATCCAGCAACCTGAGAAACCACTTGATAATTAAGAGATCACCATATCATTGCAGGTAGCACAAATCCAAACAACCTCTTCATTCAGAGGACACAGGGAATCAGGCCTTTACAGAAATATGGACAACTATTTGCAGGGGTTTCAAATTCCTGAGTTGGAAAATTGTAATTTAATCCATTTTACACTTTTACCTGTGAATGAATCTCTGTAATTAAACTGCTCATTCTGTTGCAGAACTCCTTTTATGTTGCAGTAATTTTAGTGTCACTGACCCACCCTACCATCCTGGCTTATGGGGCCAGTGCCACAGGGTCACTGGAAGAACCGGCTCAGCTGCTGCAGAAAAAGGGAACAGCAGAAGGTGATGTGGAATAGAAACTCCTCTGGCCTCTTTCACAGCAGGGCCCAGAACATAACCCCAAACCTCAGGTTCAGCAAGGTGAAGTGCCACGTCCTGCACTTTGGTCAGGTGAGGTTACCAACCTCATACAGCACTACAGGCTTAGGTAACATTGCCTGGAAAGGGGCCCAGTGGAAAAGGACCTGGGAGTGCTGGGTAAGAGCTGGCAATGAGCCAGTGTGTGCCCAGGTGGCCAAGAAGGCCAAGGGCATCCTGGCCTGCATCAAAAGTAGTGTGGCCAGCAGGGCTAGAGCAGTGATTGTCCCTCTGTACTGGGTACTGCTGGGGCCACACCTTGATTTCTATGTCCAGTTCTGGGCCACTCACTACAAGAAAGACATGGAGGTGCTGGAGCATGTCCAGAGAAGGGCAATGGAGCTGGTGTTGGGTCTGGAGAGGAAATTTGATGAGACTGAGCTGGGAGTAGTTTAGCCTGGAGAAAAAGAGGCTTGGGGGAGACCTTATTGCTCTCAGCAACTACCTGAAAGGAGCTTGTATTTTGGTGGGGGTTCATCCCATCTCTTAGGAAAGAAGTGATACTATAAGAGTCTCAAGGTATTCCAGGCTCAGGTTGGACATAGGAAGAATTTCTTCACTGAAGGGGTGGTCAGGCATTGGAATGGGCTGCCCAGGGGAGTGGTGGAGTCACCATCCCTGGAAGTGTTCAGGAAGTAACTGGACATGGCACTAATTGCTCTGGTCCACTTGACAGTCAAAGGTTGGATCTTAAAAGATCAATGATCTTAAAAGTCTTTTCCAACTTTAATGATTCTGGTTTTGTGTTGGTTAGTCAGGCACCAAATCTCCTCTATGGCAGCTGCAATAGGCTTTGCTCCAGCCTCTGCAGACAGGTTTGTAAAGCAGCAGTTAATGGGTGAGGAGAGAAAGGAAGCTGGGGAGCAGGAGGAGGAAGCAGCAGCTCTCCCCACCAGCTGTGCTAGATGTGGCATGTCTCTCCTACATCCCTCTCTGAATTCCACATCCCTGCTCTTTTTGGCCATGCTGTGAATGACAGAGAGACCTCACTTGAACAGATAGCAGTTTGTGGGAAAAGAACTGGCATAAAAATAACTTTGGAAAACAAGACTCAGCTCTTCGGCTTCAGGAACCAGGACTTCCTATTGTGGCTGAAAACCATCCGAAAACCTCATGATTTCTGTGGTTACCACAGCAGTTCCAGCAAAGACCTTAAGTAAAGGTCATCCCATCCCTTCTGCCCTCCCATGCATGTTGGTCTCTTGTTTGCTTTGATTGCACCACTCCCCTTCGTCAGACAGGTTTGCAACACTTTCCTACCAAGACCACATCTCCCACCAAGAGGAGAGACAACTGGGATGCAATCTTTTAGGATAAAGCATGATAAATCTCAGGTTCATGACTGCTGCATGTCTGGTATACGTCACTTTAAGACAACAGACTACGGTGACATCAAGTCCATCTGGAGTGCAGATAACTTCAAATTAAAACATTTGACATCTGTCTGAAAGAATTTTGTCCAGAAGATACAGAAGGTCATGAAAGTAGAAAAGAATGGGAAATGAGAAGATTCATTTTGTTTACAGTGCTCAGGTCTGAGAATATAAAATATTTACAAATAACTCTTCCTTTCTCCCTGCCCAGCTTCTCTGTAGGAGTACTGTAAAAAAGACCCTGAAAGAGCCACACAGACAAAAAGGACATCTTGTTTTCATCATGTTCAAACAACATTTCTACCTATTGTCTCTTGATAATAACCATGAGAACAATTTTTCAATGGAGTATTGGGGTTTCCTGTTTCAGATGATTTTCTTTAAGAGGAGTCTGCTTTATGAAGAAAATGTAGATTGCTTTTTACCAACATGAGTACATCACTGAAGCATCCACCATGGATTAGTGCTAGGGAGGACTCTCTTTTCAGTGCTGCCTGGGTTTGGCACCTTGCCAGCAGGGAGGGAGAGGACAGGAACTACTGACACCAGCTCCCAGCTGGCATTTCCAAAATGAACAGCCTAATTTTCTGTCTGGAATTCCACCAGCAAGTCAATGTATTTTTCATGAGAAAAATTGAAATTTTTGTCCTAGCCGTGAACGTGGGGGCAGTACCCCTCAGTGCTCTTAGTGATTTAGGCACATGTAATGGCCATATTCATCCATATTCAGTTTTCCTCAGTTCTGTTCCTTTCTTCATAGCTGTGTACATCCCATCAGGCTTACAAGACACCCACCCACTCGGCTGGGTTTGATTTTCCCTCCCCAGATTACCACAATTAACTGGTTTTGAGAGTACTGACTCTCAAAAATGCAGAGGCAGCAGCAGGCACCTGCTTGAATTTGATTCTCTATTTTGAGAAAGACAAGCAGACAAACAGCTCTATAATGAGACTTCAGAAGTCTTCTCCCTGTTTCTTTCAATTTTCTGTATCACCGTGCTCCTGTCCTGGAGGGGCAGACACATCTACATTTCTTTCCATCACCTGTATTTTTCTCTCACATCTGCATTTCTCTCTCTAGTGAGACAGGTTACTTTTCAGTCAAAACTAAATTTCCATATGTTCTTTAAGTGACACTTATAATTATATCTTCCTCATTTATAGTCCCTGTTTTTCCTTGGATTTTAGGAAGCAGAGAAACACAGGATGGTCTCTAATGGTATTTTTTTTCTGTCATCAGAAACACTGCTGGTTTTCTTTGCCCAGAAAGTCAACCTTTTACAGAACCCCCTCATTTTGCCTAGTGGAAGCTGTTTTGCTTACAGAAACCCAACCAATTACCAAAGCTAACCATAACCATGAGTGTATTTGTGGGCAGGGCATTCAGAGCAAAAAAAAAAAAAAAAACTCATAAAAATAATTTGAAGTAAAAACAGATGTAGTGATTAAGAGATATACAAAGCAATGCTCATTTAAATATTTTCAGAAAAATATTTTTTGCATGGCACATTCCTGTATTACATAACCCAACATACCACCTTTTTCTTGCAGTCTTTTTATGCTACACACCATGTATGTGGATTAACAGTAAAACTAAATAGTCTATTTAGAAAACACGATTTCACAATGCCAACCAGACAGTTTCTAGTGCCATTTCTCCTTTATTGACACGGTCTTTGCTTCAATCTAACAATTGAAAACAATTTAAAGTCTGCAGAAGGAGGAGGAAAGTGTGTTCCCTTCTGTGTTAGTCATGAAAACCAAATTATTTCCATATTAAGCTGTTAGTGGGAATGTAATAAATGTTGATAGTTTTGCCTGAGACAATAAGAAAAAAAAAATAAAGAGGCTGTGGCAAGACATTTTTTCATGGAAGTCTCAGCTCTGACTGAATCCAGTTCAGCCAGTTAAGTGTACAGATAAAAGATGCTGTTGTGCCATCAGCACTCACCCTAACGTTTCCAAAGCAGTAGGACAAATTCACAGAGGAAAAACCCAGGGAGAACATTAAAAGCAAAGGCACCAGCAGGTGTCACCAGCAGACACCTGGGCCACAAGCTGCTGGCATCTGAAAAAACATTGCTTTGTGCTTGCTGATTTTTATGCTTCTACCTTGGCTAACAGCAGGTCAGCCAAAAATGTTCTTGGCCAACAACTTTAGCCTGATCCAGTGTAGCCACCTGCACATTTCAAAGGATTTTCAACTACTGTGGGCACTGGCCAACTCTGGGAAAACTTTCTAGAGAAGTAGGACCTTATCCCTCACCTTAACCTTGACTTCTGCTTTCAGAAAAACTGGGTTTTAATTTATGCAGAAGACAGTAGATTACAGAACAGGGTTCCTTGTGCCTGCAAAAGCAATTGCCACAGTCCTAGTTAGGACCGAGTCTCCAGGATTTTGATGGAGCCGTGCTCCTCCATCACAGAAGGAAATCTCAAGGCCAGCCTTCTGACACTTCAGACTGGTCTTTGATCACCCCCAATACGTCTAACCCTAAAAAGATGAGCTGGCAGCATCAATCCCTAATTCATTGGGATGATGTTTGATGTCACATCCTCACTGGTGCCCATTGCAGGTTATGACACATGCCCAGGGCTGGGAAGGTACAAAATAGAGACTAAGACTGAGCCACTGCATGAAATGCCTATCAAAGTCCCAAACACTTCTCTGAATTATTTAGGTACTTGCCAAAAATACCAGTGTTCTGCTTTCAAAAGAAAGATGTCATGATTTTTTTACACTCCTGAGTCTCATAAATTTTGTATTTTTTGAGTGCAGGGATGCAAAAAGAGAAATAAAGAGCAACTAACTTAGCACCTTGCGCCTCCCACAGCACCAGCAAGCTCTGGGTTAACAATTCAAAACCCAACTTTCTTCCAAATTCCAAGCCTCTTATAATCTTCTCTTTCTGGTCCAGTGTGAGAGTGACCCAAAATACTGTTTTTCACGTACCACTGCTGTATGTTAATAAACACATCTCCTGGGTGTTCCTCCTGGCCACTGCCAGGAGAATAACCTGCCACTGCCCTTAAATAGAGGCTCCCAATTGACATTAGCAGGAATTAGAACCAGCTGGAAACAACTTTTTAAAAGTCAAGCATCTCATTTAAAACAAAACAAAACAAAACAAAACAAACATCCCCTGAAAAAAATATCCCAAAGCTAAGGAGACTTGCAATTTTTTTGCCTTCAGCACAAAGTATTTGCCTTGCATGAGGTTTTCCATGGGCTGCTCCCTTCAGATGATCCTGTTGAAGAGGAAGCTGATGAAGGTGACCCTGTTCTTCCAAAGGACAGATGCAGCAGAGCATGGATATGATAGACCCCAATATGGATGGCTTAATTAACACCAGATGTCCTTTTTATGGGAGAAATAGCTGCTACAAAAAAATCTCTGACGAGATGCTGGTGGTATTTCCTAGCAGCCAACACTTACCTCCGTGCTGTGAGTGTATCTCCAGCAGGCAGCTGGGATCAATCCACAAAAGGCCAGAGCAAAACAGAAAAATCCCTGAGGATAAGGAGGAAAAATACCAACAGTTACAGCCTGGGGAGAAAAATACCCACTTGCAAGCACAATCAGTACATATTTAATATGCTTGTTTGAGCAAGTTTCATTAAAGTTTAAACATCACCTTCTTTTA
This sequence comes from Phainopepla nitens, assembly GCA_013400175.1. NCBI lineage: Eukaryota > Metazoa > Chordata > Aves > Passeriformes > Bombycillidae > Phainopepla > Phainopepla nitens. Next base: position 1,181,667 of record VXBQ01000656.1, on the reverse strand, counting down.
ATACCCCTCATAATGTCAGTTACTTAAAAGAAATTAGATGGACAATAATGTGGTTCTCCATCAGGAGCCCTCTAATTACACTGTGGCCAACTGAAGAGTTTGACCAAAAAAACAGGCAGCTTCCTGCAGAGTAGTTAATCTATTCTGCCCAAATTCCTCTTGGACAAAGAAAAGGAGGTATAAAACATATTTACATATGCTTCCCTTCTGCTGCAGTACTTTGCTCCAGATTAGCATCTCCTTACTCATGGGATTCAATCCCCCACATTCAAAACTTGGCTACTGGCTTCAAAGAGGGAGAAAGCCACATGAATAGTCCATAAAGGAGCAAATAACTGGGACAGAGATAGAAATCAACCTGCGCTGGAAGAAGAGCAGGACTTACTCTGTGAGCAAGGTGGCAGCTGCACCGCCAAGCTGCCTTCCTTAGGTCAGCACCATTCTAGTTAGACAACAGGATGACAGAAATATAATCAAGGCCAGAAATTGACCCTGAAGTGTCTAAACAATAACAGCAACGATGCAGGACATGGCTTGACTTTTGCCTTGTTCCCTAGGCTTGCAGAGCTGGAAGTTACATGCTTTGTGTTTTCATTTGAACAAATCTGGACCAAAAACACCACACACCCTGATATAAAAAGCACTCGCCTGCTGTGACAGCTGGACCAAATGATCTTGTTCACATTTTAGAAAAAAGGGAAGAGAAAAGTGCCTGTAAAGCATTTGAAGGCTAAATGGGCTCATCCAATATGAATCTGCAGCTTAGTCTTGGAATGACAAAAGATGATGAATAAGCACTGGTTGAAAATTAATGCACTTAAAAGTCTTTCCATGAAACTGTGCCTCTTTCAACATAACATTATGTGGGAAACGTACCCAGCTGACTGCACCTTCTCTTGATTTCTAATTTTTTTCTGACTGTTTTCATTCTATGATATAGTTGAAATAATTTGAAAACGTTTAAATCTTTCATGAAATTTTACTGAATTCAAGCTTAAGAGAGGAATAAGAACATTGATTCTACCAGTTCTGCTTCACAAAAAAAATTGCTTAAAAGATATAGTTTAAAAAAAAAAAAAAGCTCCAAACTCACGCATAAGCAGCAAGAAAGGAAAACTTGTTACTTCAAATCCTGGAAATGAAAGTGAATGTGCCAGTAAAATCCTTTTGCTGGCTCTTGTCCATCGGCTGTTTCTCTGCCCTGCCAGGGGACTTTGCTCCTGGAACAAGACTGCCACTGGTATTCACCACATTTTTTTTGGGCTGCCTTGTTTCAGGCTCTGCATCAGACACTGGGGAAAACCCTGGTACAGCTCTTACGAAAAATCTTAAATTATGTATGTCCAGTCTCTCCTTTCATTTTTTTTTTTTTTTGGCAGCTGCCTGGCAATATAGCTGATGAGATCACTCGTTGCCTTGCTAGGAGCTAAAATGAGATTACCCAAGACCCTAAAGAAGATGAGAGGGAAAGTCTGATCAAACACGGACATGACGAGGTGGTTACAAGTCATGAAGATGCAGAAGAGCTCACAGAATAAGATATCTCAGACCAAAACCCAGTTGCAGTGGGGGGTTCAACCCTGCAGGTACACAGCACAAACTGGAGAGAGGAGGTGAGGTTACACAGTCATGTCAGGTTGCTCCTCAATGGGATCAGACCGTGCATTTTGCACTGCCTTCAACAACTTCCCCACCAAACAAACAGCATTTTCACCAAAATCAAGTTCAAAGACAAGAAAATTAAAAAAAAAACCCCAAATTAGTCAGTTGGTAAAACCAGCACTGATAGCAATATGATCACTCTTTTATATATCATTCCATTAAAGTTATAATTCAGGTGACCCACCATGAATCCAGAGAGTGTGAACAACAGGATGCCACTGACAACCCAGATTTCTTCCCCCATCTGCTCCAGCATTTACAACATCTCTCTGGGGCCATAACCCCCAGTAGATAAAAATTTTCCTTCTCATCTTCCCTTCCTCAGCTCCACCCCACATCTCAGCCCTTCAGCATCAGCTCTCCCTTTATTTCTGTCTGGTTTCCCTGGGAATACCAAGATGCAGTCCCTTGGGAAGCTCCCCCTCCATCCAGCTGGTGCACAGCAATTACATGGCTCCAAGAACATCTTATAAATGAATTATAGCCTGCTTTTTCCCTTCCCAGCCAAAAGGCTTTTGGAAGAGCAACTTTCTAATTACATTAGAAGACATTTGGAGGAAAAAAGAAAAAGGCAACGTGCAGTTTGCATACAAAATGTGGAAGGGTTGAAGCTGGTTCACCATCTCCCAGACCCTTGGAGCTCCTCAGAGCCAGCCGTAGGCTGCTGCCTGCTCCCTTTGCGAGAGACAGCCACATCAGCCCCGTGGAGGGCTGTCACCAGGCAGACATCAATTACTCTTTTATGAATGACCTTGCTTCCATCCTTGCTGCAAGGAACAATTTCTCTTTGACAGACTTGGCAGAATCTGCAGGAACAGCACCCTGTCAGTTGGCTGGTGTTTCTTTTAGTTCACCTTTCTGATGCTTCCCCTTTGGTGAAGGGGGCTTGCTTTGGATGAGGCAGAGATCCTTTAGCTTATACTGTGCTCTGTAGCTGTGTTCTGCCAAACTCCCACACTTCTAGGGAAGGAGCCAACCTCTGCCCTGCTCTGCTCCAGCTGCTTTTTGGTGCTGCTGTGGTCATTGCAAAGGCCAGCTCCCTGCCAGGCTGCAGAGCCCAGAGGCAGGGAAAGGAGGGGCAAACTTCAGATGGCATCCATCAGGTTGTGTCCCTCCTGCCTGACCCAGTTCATCTAAAAGCACGCAATGCTTTTGCCCTTCCACAGAGCAAGCAGGAGCCAGTGACATCAGCCTGAGAGAGGAATCTGTCCTCAGCACCAGCTCTGCCACTGGCACACAGATGCCTCACTCAGAAGTGTTGTACCACGAGGGAGAGCACAGGAGGCGAATTAAATTAGAAAGGAAGATGCTGAAGTGTGCTGCAGTGATATTAAGGACCCTGTACACACTGGCCTACACCTGGGTATAATAAAGCAAACAGCCTGGGCTGTGTGCTGGCCCTACTAGCTCATCAATCTTGATGAAAAACTGGGTTATATTGGGCATTCACTGAGGCTTTTTCCACTGAATTTTTTTTTGAACATCTGCTCCATCCTGAACACAAATTTTCCTCTATACTAGTCAGGTTTTAGACTGTAAAGTTCAGATGTGAGCATTTCAGCTGGGATATTATGGTTGGCATGTTGCTCCCTGTTTTTCCTTTTCTTTCCCTTTCTCTGTCTGACCAGGTAGCAACACAAGATACTTTAAACCTCACCGGTACCAGAGTCTTTCCTTTATGCAAACATCACTAGGAAAACAGCTGTTTTCCTTCCTTTCCCTCCTCTTCAATAGCGATAGGGCCTGCAGGGGCTGTGAGAGCTGTAGGATATTTGCATTCAGGATTGACTGCATGATGGGCCATGGATCACCAGAAAGCAGAGATTGCCTGAGCTGGTGGACAATCCATAAGCTTGTTGCTATTCTCCCTGTTTAAGAGAACCTTTAGGTGTAATATTCCTGGATTTTAGAATGTAATTTTATATCCTTAAGTTCTCACTTACCTTCTTGGAACCAGCTTCCTCACAAGCAGCACTGGATGCACAGTAGCATCTGTCTGGTCTCATGATACTGCCAATGCAGCTAGAAGACAATCTCCTGAGACCTCTGTGCTTAAACCAGTTTGACCTGTCCTGGTTTCTAGCCACTGTGCACCCATTACTGTTATTAGAACAGCACCAGTAAGGCAAACACCAGAGACTTCTCCTCTGTAGGCAGACAAACCTCCAGGTAGCCAGGCAGCATGATGATATACAATCCAGACAGCCAAAAAAAAAAAAATGCTTCTGTAAGCCCAATCTGCATCCTTGTCAATTTTTCCCCCTGGTGGCTGGTTTAACAAGTGGCATTGTGGTGGACCAGCCTGTATCCTTGTCAACTTTTCCCCCTGGTGGCTGGTTTAACAAGTGGCATTGTGGTGGACCAGCCACATCGATGCAGACATCCCCCACGCATGGCTCGGTTTCCCGGACAGCCACAGATGTCAGGCCAGTAGTCTGGCATCTTACCTCTTTGATTAAAGAGTGAATTAAATGGTCTTCTAAATAAGACACGCTCTATGCAGGGAGGAAAAGTCCTTTAAAATCAATAGTAGGGGAAGATGAAAGATTCTCTCTATTGCAGAAGGAGGAAAAAAGCTCCAAGCAGCAAGGCCAGTCGCTCCTGTGAGCAACAGCACAGCAGGGATCAGCCGGGCTGGAAAACACACTGTCCAGTTTTGGAGCCCCACAGGACCAAACCCCAGTCCTGCCTGTGATTACAACTCGCTGCAGACGTCAAGGCTCGCTCTCCCTGCTCTCGCTTCTTGCTGGCAGATGAAAGATTAAATGTGTGCCTTGGGAGTGGGAACTGGGGGCAAAACAAGCAGCGAGCTGGCCTTGGTGGAAGATACGGTTGGGAGGGGAGAGGGCGATTTATAGGAATAAGCAAAGCCCCCTCTGTGTGATTGAAGACGCCCACGAGCTCCTTGAACGGCTTGGTGCCGAGAATACCCTTGCTAGTGGCCAGCTCTGGAGTGTCTCCCGGGGTTGCCGTTAATTCCTGAGNAGCAGCCGACAGGCATCCCGTTGTCACTGCTGGGAGCAGCGTGCGGTGAAGCCTCCTTCTGCTCCCCGCAAGGCAGCGATACCGTGACTTCCCTACAGACGTGCCCAAAATGCAGATGGCCACATCCCCTAGAGGACCCGAACTGTGGAAGCTAAAGACAAGCCAACGGGATGCACTAGGAGCCACAAAAATAGCCAGTTTGAGGGTTCTGCCAGCCAGAGGTTGCTTTGGTGGGCAAAGCTTGGCTGTGATACCCCAGACCAGCCGGCCTGGGAGAGATGATGGGGGGCTGGAGGAAAGGATCACCCACGTTACACTGGGAAGGGAGAGCAGCACCGTGTGGCCCTTGGACAGTGCTCTTTGGACAGCAGCTCTGGAGTGTGTTGGCGCTCTTTAACTACCGCTTCAGGAAATGGCGATGATTTTAACAGCCTGCTCTACGGAGTGGCATGCCCCAAACGATACCTGAGAGTAAGGCAACAAATAAACATTATAGACAAGTTTGACTGTATCTTCAGGCAGCCATGACATTCTCCACTGATCTGTACATACCCATCTGTTGGTTTAGATGTGGTGATTGCAGGCACACATTAAACTGACTTAAGGAAAACAGAGGGGAGTTACATATATTCTTCTTAATTCACGGGAACTCAGGCCCCTTTGGGCATCTCAGAGAAAGGAAGATGGTGTATTGAGAAGGTGAAAACAATAATTTCAATGGCTGCTTTGCATTGAATTTTCAGGTGTCAGGTTCTCATTTCTGCCATCAGTATAATTTCCCCCAATTACACAGATTAGATAAATCTCTTTAAAGTTAGTGTATGACAGCAATTCAATTATTTTATATTAAGAAAGATTTCATGCTCAAGAACCTACCGGTTAACTCCCGCCCTTCACATGGCAAAACACACAGTGAGTAGCACTTTACCACTCATCCCTCTAGCTCCAAGGCTGGAAGCTGGTCTGTGCAGGCTAAGCCCCACATACAGGCTCTGTTCTGATATTGAGCTTAGCTCACAGTTCAGTTTACTACTGTCAACATGGTCCAGGCCCAAACAGGCTGATGGAGAGGAGAAAGGGGGGGATTTCAACTCCTCTGCTACTTATCCACCCTCTCCTGTAGGCTGAAATTCAGGGTCCTGCCCAAATCCCCCATGCCTGCTGTCATGCTTTGTATGGATGTTTGCAGTGAGGTGGGGAAAAGAGGCTAATTTTGCTGTCACAAGTCAGGGAAAGCATGTGAGACTCAAAATCACACTGCTAAGGTTTCCCCACACAAACCATGCTTTGACTTGATGAGGAGGGAAAAAAATACCCTGGGTATTGTCATCACCTTAGTTGCTTGGCAGATAAACACCTTCCCTCTGAAAGCTGCATACACAGGACCTTGGCAAAAAAAACTAGGCACAGAATGATGCAATCCTCAGCCCAAAGAGCTCTACAAGGTCACGCTTTTTCAAAAATGTCCCCTTGTAGCACAAGGTGGTGGAACAAGAGGACCTCCTTCCCAGGCGTGCATTTTCCCAGGCATAAGGCAACGCAGCCCCCAGCACCACAGGTTTAGGGGCCAGCCCCAGGTGACAAAAGGCCCCTCCCAGCCAGTCCCTGCAGGTATGGATACGCACCATGGCAGTGAGGCACTGCGACTCCCGCACCGTGGCGGCGGAGCTCAGCAGGGCTGCCAGGATCAGCGTCATGCTCAGGCAGATCCCGAAGTAGAAAGCTGGAAGGAAGACATGTGGGAGTTGTGGTCAGATGCCAGAGGCCAAGTCTGATGCTTCACCCAGAGAGGGGTCAAAAAGTGCAATCTGGAGAGCTGACCCCAAATGACCAGGTTGCAGAACTGAAATTTTTCTGTAATTTATTCAATACCCTTCATCTTTGCTTTGTATGCTTTGCTGTATATATCTGGCAGGGCTGTAAGCCTCTGAGTGGTTCCCACAGCTCCAGCAGAGTGAAGCAGCCTAAAATGGTGTTGGTCCACCCAAGAGAGCAGAAGTTGCCAATTACTTCAGCATTCTGATAAGGATCCCCCCGAAGGGGGGTGTTGGTGTGCAGCAGCTGTCCCACAGCCCCTATCGGGACTCTGGGCACTGCTAATCTGGTGCAACATTCTCTCTCTGGTTTCCTCCTGGCTCAGGAAGGATCACAGCCAGTACCCTGGGGCAGGGCTCAGGGACCACAGCGCTGCAAAGGGCTTTGCTAGCCTAACCACGCAGAGGTAATGCTTGCAAACAAGGCAAGTGGAAGCATTGCTGGAGATGGGTGGCTGGGATGGGAGAGACTGCAAGGCTGCGGTCAGTGCTAATATATATATCTGTGTAGGAACAGGGAAGGAATGTACCTCAGCCTTGGATCTACATGGTTTTTACACCTGCCTTGTTAAACTGAAATTGAGAACCAGGATCTTGAGAGGATATGAGAGTGTTTAAGCCCAGAGTGCAGCTCAGGAGAAGCAGCAGATGCAAGTGCAGCAGTGGTGAGCAGAGTATTTTAGTATCTGGGCTATCTTTGCTCTAGCCTTGAACATGACACTCAGTTTATAATTTCTCCCTCGTGAAAGTGAAAATACCGCACTTTTCCTCGGAAAAACTTGAAGTGCTACCGTGCATTTCTCCTCCAAGCCTCAATTTTCTATGTTCTGCTTCAACACCTGTAGTTCCTTTTCCTGTGCTTCCAGTCTCCTGCCAGCCCCAGTGCACTTTTAGTGACTGAGGAGCTCCTCCAGAGCTCTTACCACAGCACAGGGGCTGGAGAATAGAGAAACAGGTGGAAACACAGAAGTACCTGAGCACCCCCTGCACCCACAGGATCCTTTGGTTACAGGCATGTGGGTCTGATATGGGGAAAGAAAGTGCCTGTGGGACTGTGTTAGTCCTAATGCATCCTCCAAAACCCAGCTCCTTCCTCCTCTTGAGATATCCCTGAATTTTCTTCTATTGTTTTAGGGAATTTTGCAGCTCCAGGTATCACCAAAGGTCTCACTGGGATGTGGCCACAAAGTACCTGTGTGGTGGATGACCCTGTAGGTGTTGCTGTCCAGGGAGACATTGCTGATGAGGGTGAATTGGAGCCCATAGTGGGTGACCGTGCTCAGCGTGGCGATGGAGAGCCCCAGCAGCTGGAAAAAAGAGTTTCAGGAAGGGATTTACAAGGCAGCAGCTCTTGCTAGGTGCACACAAAAATTTGAGGTGTATCTGGATACTCCTGAGCCCCATGCAAATGCAGACAGCCTCATCATCTAGAGACCACAACATCTACCCCAAAATGCATGTAAAAGAAGAAATCCCAGACACTTAAAAATACTAAAGCTGTTTTTCTCTCTTGCATAATGAGTGCATGTGCAGGCCACAGTCTCTTGGCCAGAGCCTGTGGATTAAATTCCCATCACATTAAGAAAATGGAGAGGACTGATGCTCTTGCAGCACACCTGTGCCGTGCCACCCCACTCTGCAGACTGTGCACATGTGGCCGTGAGGGCTTCAAGAGGGGTTTTGAGCAAGGGTGAAGTTCTCTGCTTTGCTCTTTGCAATACGAGTCTCATTGCCTGCTGTTGGTTCTGTTTCCTATGGTAGAGTGCAAAGATCTGAGTCCTGTACTACTCTATGTTGTCTGTGCTGGTTCCTGTCTCTGCAAGGCGTTGCAGGTCTGTCTGTTTCTGTGCCACTCCTGAGAGCACCGGTATGCCTAACACATGGGGTAACTACATGGCCCCAGGTGATGGGAAGGGAACATTTCTGATGGCACCTGGCTCTAGGGCTGGGCTCCTTGCAGCATGACTGGTGGCAGAGCTGGGACAAAGACACCAGCAGCAAAACCAGCTCCAAATCTAGTGTAATGAGCCTGTAAAATACAAAATGTAAGGCTACTCCCAGCTCTGAAGATAAGGCTTCGTAATTTTGTGCCTTTACAATACAGAAACATGAGGCAGCTATACCTGTGTCAAACGTGACAGTGCAATCTCAACATAATCCCCACTGTGTGACATTTTCTAATAGCTTTTGCTGGAGGCTTACGGTCTCAGAGACTAAATCCCTCCAAACCATAGCATTTTGTCTAGCCTAATTTGTGGCACCTTCTGATCCTTCAGACTGTGCATTACTACCTATCTTCACCCACGCCCAGCAAAATATTAAGTGCAAGGCCAGTTAGCTCAGATTTCTGAGAAACACCAGTCTCAAACCCTCCCAACAGCGAGAATGTGATTTTAACCATCCACAGCAGCTTTGCCTTAATGTCTCCTCTAAACATGCTTGGTACCAGCTCTCCTTTCATTTCCTCCAAGTGGCATATTCTGTTATTTGGAAGAGAGAACCACCTTACAGCCACTGTAGTCTTGGAATGTTGAAATTTGGAAAAACTACAAACTTCATTTGTGGCCCAAAATAAGGTATTACCTTTTAATTACACTCTTAACAAACCACTAACCCTCTTTGAACTAAATACAGATTATTGTTATTGCTGTTGTTGTTATTAAGCTGGCAAGTTTTGATGAAGTGAAAAGGCAACAAGAACATACAAGTCAAAGCATCCATAAGAAGTGTTCTCCAGTTTCCACCACTTCCTATCAGCTCTACCAGCAGATGTCCAGAAACTCCCCTTGAATTTGCTTCAAAAGCTGATAAAAAGAGTCCCTGGAATTGCTTTCACTTTGCAGTGCCAATCCACAGGTTTCTCACACACGCTTGCACCAAAGCCTTGTGTTTACATATCCTCACTGATCCCGCCTGCAGTCGACCACCCTTCCAGCAGCAAGCTCATCCTCATTTTTTTGCTCCAAGGAACAGATCTTTTTGCTGAAAACCACCCATTCTGCCAGCAGTGACCTTTTCCTTCTCCTTGGAGGCTGCTGCTGAGTTGTGAAAGAGCTGCAGTGGTGTGACAGGCCTGAGAAACCAGAAGTCTATCAGAGGAGGGGGGGCGATGCTGGTGGCCAGCGATAACCGCCTATGGTGCAATGATAACTCAGGCAGTTGGCTGTGCTTGCCCTCCACCCGCCAAAAACAGAACGTGGGAAAACCATCCCCTCTCGGAGTGCGGATGGGAAAGGCAACAGCTCACCTCGGTTCTGCAGAGATCCCCCCAAACCTGCCTGCTCACCATGACACAGAGGCTGGTCACCAGCAGCTGGCACTTGGTGCTCCTCATCCCGCACCTCAGTCCCATGGCAGCCTGTCCCCTGAGAGAGCTGGCAGTTGGTCCCTCCAGCTCTTGATAAAGCCTGGGTTCCCACCAAAGGGAGGCATGGCCACAGCGGGGCCTCTCAGGAAGTGGAGTCCCCACCACGTGCCGATGCACCTCCTTCTGCCTGATTATTAAATCCTCTTTAGGGCAGTCACCTTCTGCACAGGCTCTCAGTCAGCTGCTGTCAGCTCCTGAACAGCCAGCTGCAAAAGAAGGAAAGGCATATAGAAAAACAACCTTTCATGGAGTTTGGAGCAAAGTACCTTTAAAAAAAATAAATTAAACTGTTCAGTCAAGAGTCCATGTCAAAATATCCTGGTTCTGACTTTCACTGGGATGCAGTTTTGCTTAATGAACATTGTCAGTAACATTTTTTTACAAGCTGCATAAATAATATTTTGGGAAAACATCTAGGAAAACATTATTAAGAAAAATAACATGTTGTTTAAAGAAGAGATTAAACCCCCCAAACAGATCTGTGTAAGAGTCTTCTCTCCCCATGTAAAGCCACCACATGGCAATAACATTTGGCTGAGCCTCTATCAGAAGTTGCATTTGCAGATAAGGGGAAAACGCCCACATTTGGTAGTATTTTATTCAGGAAAATGGCTATATGAACATTAACCCCCTGCTCAGGAGACCCTCACTGTCCATGGACACTTTAACTCTTCCTTTCCCCTCTCCTAGCACTGAAGACTCCATGGATCCATGGCTGCAGAAGACTCAGGTGATTTCTGGTCTTCAAAACCAGCTGTCTCCTGAAAGCATATTTCTTAAAAGTAAATTGCCAAGAAGCCTCAAGAACGATCTGGCCAAAGTGAGCCTGAATGGCTGAGTGCCTTAATCACCCTTACTTCTGTAACCAAACTGGTGGAGAATAGGTGAAACAGACTAATGAAAAATAATTGCACTCCCCCCAGGTGGCAAACAAAGAGAGTAAAAAAGTAAAACCATCCCACAACAGTAACTGCAGTAACAGGAAGATGACAAAGAAGGAGGAGGAGAGGAGTGAAAAAAGGAAGGAAGATGCATTTTGTAAAGCAAAGAGAAGAGAAAGCAAGTTGCACAAAGCCATGAGCACAGGATGTCATGATTTTCTGACTACATCACTAGCTTTCTTGCAAGCTTTCCTGCAGATCATCTTGGTTGCAGCCCCCCAAGACACTAGTGAGAGCTTTCACAGCCAGTGCCAAAAACGGGTGTGTCCCCGTGGCTCACGGGACCCTGCCCTGGTGCCCAGGAGGAGACACTGTATGCAGACAGAGACCTTCCTCCTATGGCCACCAGCAGGAGACCATCTGAGGAAAACCAATGGATAGACAACAGGGCAGGAGGGCCGTGGGGAGAGAACAACAGGCTGGTGAGACAGCTGATGCCAAGCCATCCACATTCAGGAGCAGGACCCCTGGGACAGACCAGGTGGGGAAAATACCTCATAAGACACCGTCAGAGTTAGGATTGTGTTGGAATTCAGAACTGTGGGCACCCATCACTTCTTCCGGTACTAGAGGACAGGCGGGAGTGTTGTCACCTGACTGTCACAAAGACAACAGAGCTAGCCCACCGGTGGGGTTTCCAGTTAAATCTGGAAGGGCTGTAAGAAAGTATGAGCACAGCTCTGTGTGTAGCACCAAGCCTCATCAGGCCAGCCACGAGCGACAGCCACCGTGTCACCTGCCTTGAACGCACCCGGAGCCTGTTTGACAGCGGCGGACCGGGAAGAAAACACGGAGCCATCTCCGTTTCCCCCACATCTTTCCCCAGTCCTAAACACCTGCCACCACAGAGACCTGTGCGAAGCCAAGTCTCACACTAGAGGTCCCCACAGGCCAGCAGAACCCTTTCCCGAAGGGCGGGATGATAGACGTGGGCTTTCTGAAGGGCATTTCCCTCCCCAGTTCCATAAACGTCTCCTCGGTTCCTGCAGAAGCCTCGCACCTCACCTCAGGTCCCCCTGAGGCCTCCCGAAATCGTCATATACACTAGCAAGGGCTGTTAGTCTTCCCACAAAATATGTCCTACCTCCTTTTGTCTCCAGCCATAAAAACGGGTACCTTCACTGACTCACGGAGCTCTGAAAGCAGGTCTGTAACTTCAAACACCTGCGTATAAACAGCTCCTTCCTCTGTTTTGGTTGGAAATTCCTATTCCTGAGTAGCTTAACCATGTATTCTGATGCTTCTCCCACCTGCAGTGCTTGGTTCCATGCCTTTGTGCTAGCTCCCTCCACTAACTGCTCTGCCTGCTGGGCTCAGGGGTGAAGGGATTTTCTGCTGTTTCTTTTATCCTCTATCCCATACAGCCTTGAAAGTTTCCTGTTTGGGGCACAGCATATGTGGATTTCGAACATCTCAAAAATAACAAGAGCAAAAGGAGCTGCTGCCTCTCACTCAAAAAAACTAAAAGGAAAGTCACTCCCTCACCCAAAAGAAAGCAGGAGCACCAGTAGAGCTGGGATATTAAGATGTTGGGCTGTGATTAAGGAAAGCACATTTGGCACATGTAAAGGCACTGCTGAAGGGAGAACAGGGAACTCTGTGTGCTCATCCGTCCTGTGCCCTTCAACAAGGCAATCTGGGCAACACTTCACTTTCCATGGGATTGAACTTCCTCTGGGTGCCTTGTTGTTGGCACACACCTGCCTCAGCAGGCACACACTTGCCTCTCTGCCCAGAAGACACTGGTGAGAAGCAGGGTGTCCCCTCAACCTCATCCCAGTGGGAAGAAGGGCAAGGTTGGTGGCACACCCGGGAACCACCCTCACAGCCAGCATGTGGACTGGATGGCTGCTTGGCTTTTCCAGCAAGACTCGGCCTCCCGCCCACCCTGGCAGGTTTCATCAATTGGTCGCCTTTGCAAGAGCCCAACTTATCACTCCCAAAAGTAGTGCAAAAACCACAGGTGACCACAGCTCCTGCCTGGCTTCCTACCTTATCTCTGGTTACCAGCTGGAGCATGGAAAGATGGTAGTGAGCTTGAAAATACCCCAGGGAGCCCAGGTGCTCTCTTTCTAGCCTTGTGGCAGCTTGTAGATTTCTGTTATGAAAATATACACCAGCATCCCCAGCTGCACGGGTCTCAGAGGGATGTGCCATCTCATCCAGAAGGGAAGGACTGTTTTTAAAAAAGGGAACAAGGCCAGATCATATTTGTTTGCAAAGTTATAAACCCCCAACCCTCTTCTGAGCTGGAGGGAAATGATGCCCACTCTGTCAGAGGGATGTTCTGAAAGAGCTAGGGGATCTGATGTGTTAATGCTGCATGGGGTGAACTTGGGACACTAAACACAAATGGAGGAGAAGAGGCTGAACTCATGCTGGTGCTTTCTTGACATCCATTTTTCTGGCTCTCATGTCATCAGTGCAGCCACCAGTGATGGAACAGCAGCACCCCAGCCTCAGCTGCTTGAACTCTGTCGATGCAGCAGGGAAGTGAAACTTCCCCCTTGGCTTTGGGGCACTGCTGCTCATGCTCCTGAAAAAGGATAGGCTGGAAGCAAGAAGGAGGATGAGAAGAAGCAACCCAGGAGCCAAAACTACCCCCATCATCCAGGCAGGACACACGTGTGCCAGGTCCCTGCTGCCTCTCAGGAGCCTCCTCCTTTTCCAGCCCACAGCACATTTGTGGAAAATACCTCTCCTCCACAGCAGAAAGCAGCTCCAAATGTGTCAGATTTACAAGTGTCAGTGGCTCAGCCCATTCAGTCCCTCAGCTCCTGCCCATTACACGGCTGGATTCACCCTAAAGCTCGCTCGTGAATAAAACACGTCCATATCAAACCCCACCGCAGCCATAGGGATGATGGGAAGCCAGAGAGACCTCTCAGCCTGCCTCTGCCTTCCCGGGCACATCACAAGGATGCATTGTAAAGGCTGCTTAGCATTCATATAGCATATGCACACAATCAAAGCTAAAAATCAACTTTTAAACCCAGGGCCATCATTTTTCAAGAAAGGAAAGAGAGGAGAAAAGGGAGGGGGTGCTGGGCTTTGCAAACTTCAGATGCACCATATAGCTCCACTGTGAATGGAAACAAGACTGGCTGGAGGCTGCCTTGCAAGACACAAAACCAGAGAGGAATCATAATATTTCCAAAGCACTTCTTTACTTATTATTCTTTTCAAAGTGTGTCTCAGAAATCCTCTAGTGAGTCCCAGGCAATTTGAAATTATTATAGGTGAGCAAATAAAATGCCAGAAGAGTTATTAAAAATAGTCCATCAAGCCAGAGAAATATTACATTGGAAAAGAGCATAAGCTGAAGACAGGGAGTTCCCTTCAAAGAATAAACTCAAATGAACTTCTTTCTCCACTGAAAGTGAAAGAACTGCGCCTATAGCTCTAAAGCACACTGCCCCACTCAAATGAAATTACTTTTTCTTTTTCACGTGCTATCTAATTGCAAACCATCACAACCCAGGAGCCAGCTGTGCAGGTGATAGACCTGAAGACACAATGCAAGCCCTGCTCCATCCAGCCTGCTCCTGGCAAGCCAGTGTGAGCACTGCCCAGCCCAGTAAATGGGCTCACCAAGAACAGGGCTGCTCAACTGCCCATCACCCTTTATTTTTGGCATTCATCCTCTTAAGCTTTATGGCAACAGGACCTCCATTGCTTTCCACTGAAGTCCAGAAAGTTTTGGCAAAATACCCTAAAAGGCTCGTGTCAGCTGGCTGTAATGCATGGGTGACACCAGGACTGGTGACCCAGCACCCCACCTGCCGCCTTCCTGCTGGCACATGAGCCAAGTCAGGGGCAGTGCTTTGCCCTCACCTTTGGCAGGTGCAAGAACTAACATGGCGTGTAGGCCCTTTCCAGAGGCCCCTTTCTCTTCTCCCTGAGCATCGTTTGGCCACCCTGCAGCACGCTGGGTGAAGCCACATGGAGCTGCAAGGTGTCCATACCAACCATGCAGTTACTGGTTTTGCCTCACCTGCTCCAGGAGAGGAGCATTTCTTCTCCCCACTCTCTGGGGATGGGTAGCACATTGCTGGATGCTCTCTCTCCCCAGATTATGATCAGGAAGTTGATTGTGAACACAGACAGTGTTTAATGATGTCTTGTTCTACTGGATCCTTACATAGTCATTAACTTTATAAAGAGATTTCAGAGGAGATTGCATTTCTCTGAGTACAAGATGTACCTAGCTACCTACCTACCTTTCTGCAGACTGTTGGGAAGCCAGCTGCACTGCTGGGAAAGTGTAAGCACCTGCTGGGTGTTGTGCTCAGGCCCAGACCCGATGGCCACATCTGGCTGGAAACACACGCTGTGATCAGCAGCCCTGAAACCAATTTGGACAAGTCAAGCTCATCCCTGAGCTGAGCATAGAATCTCTGTGGCTGGAGGCTCTGTGCTCTCCCTTGAGACTGAGTTTACTGGTGTGCATTATTAATGAAAAAAATTCCCTGCAGCTATTTTTGTATGATAAAAATCCAGTTATTACTCTATAGCGTCGCACTTCGATACAGAAGGCTTTCTCTTGAAAAGTTTCAAGGACAGCAGCTTCCCCTTTCCTGTGAGAAAGGTTTCCAGCAGAAATTAGAGACAAGGTAATAAAAGAACATCAGTATTACTCCACTGCAGTAATGCCCCTACTGATTGAGCTATGTCTGACAGTGAGCACAAGGGAAGCCCCCTGCTCCAGCCAGGGTAGTTTTGCAGATGCTGGAGACAAGTGCATGACATGGCCTGAGCTGAGCAAGCAGTCTGTGCACTCCCAGCAAGGCAAAAAACAGCTCCCCTGCGCTGCTGGGAATCCACCAGGAGAAACGCTCCCGCCTGCGCTGCACGCCCTGAGCTGCTCCTCTCGGGTCAAGCCCTTCAGAGAAGCTGTAGGGCTGCTCATTGCTTTTCCCCCAGGTCTCCAGCATGGCCAAGAATGTCTCAGGAGCTGCTGAACTTGGGTGGTAAGGCTCCTGTGTGCTTGACTACCAGAAAACCAAAGTGCTCACAGGCTCCTTACTGTCAGGAATTTCAGCTCGGCTGCCCGGGACACTACAGGTTCCTTCAAGCCGCTGCCATTGCAACCAATCCTCAGGGAAAATATTTCTCTTTCAACATAATAGAGCCTTGCTCCTCCCTTAAATACCCCACACAGGTACAAAAAAAGCCCCCTCTGTGTCACATCAAGGAATCATGGATAGCTCTTTGAACTGCCATTTTTGGCTTAGACACACCTGAGGACCAGCAGCAACATGGTTCGGGCAGCCAGGGGAATACAGACCCTCTGATACCCAAATCGTGCTGCAGAGCCTTGCTGGCACCTGTCCATGTGATGACACATCGCCACCACCAAGCTGGTGCCAAAGACCAGCTTGGAGCATTTTCCTGACGTTGGATTATGTTCACCCCCAAAAAGTGAAGCCCTGTAACTGAATAGTAATACACCGTTGGATGAGATGGATTTTTTGGTTGTTTTTTTTGTTTGGTTTTTTTTTTGTTGTTTTTTTGGTTTTGTTTTTTTTTTTTAAAGGCTGGGTAGGAGCAAAGCCCTGAGGACAGCACATCCTGAAGCTGTGCTGAAGCTGAGAATGGACACAGCCCCAGGGCAGTGGGTTCATGTAGCTCCCCCTCCATCCACCTTGTTTATTTAGCAAAATACTGTGAAAGTTATTTCTTCCTGTAAGTTCCCAGGACTCCAAGAGGAAGCTCCTTTGTCCTTCCCATTCCATCCAGCTATCTGAATGCACCTTACCCTGCTGCTCTTCCCATCGGAGCTGGAAGAAAGGCTTGCTTGATGCAGAGCCAAGGAGGATTGCTTGGCATGGCAGAGGGAAGCCGGGCTGCAACCCCCGAGCTACAAAAGCTTTGCATTTTCCTTATTGCCTCCATGCCTTTATCCTTGAAACTCGCACTGAAGCCCACACGGCGTTGGAGAACGGCGTTGGTGACACGACCCACGCCATTACTACAAATCTTTGTTATCACACACTTTTGGTGGACGTAACAAAGCAGAGCCCCGGTGTGTCCTGTCTCTCTGACGGGCAAGCACCGACCGGCAGCCAGGTGCCGGCACTCCCCGCTCCGCAGGGAAAGCCCTGCGAGCAGCCGGGCCACCGCCTCCCCACACCGGCACCCAACAGGTACCCGGCCCGCGGAGGGCGCGCCTTGCTGGCACATCCCAAGGGACGGGGCGCGCCTTGCTGGCACTTCCGAAGGGACACGACCCGGGCCCTCCTCTAGAGCAGCGGGGAGCCGCGGCTGCTCGTGAGTGCCCGCTGTGAGGTGCGGGGCAGGCGGGGCGAGAGTGCGGCCCCACCCCCGGGTAATAATAAAAACCAAATTACAATAAAATGTTGAAAACTGCCGGGGCAGAGGCGGTGATTTGAGGGGAGGGTTGCAGCGGGGGATGGGGTGGGAGCAGGTTGCGCGGCCCGAGGGGCTGGCCCGGGGACGCGGCCGGCGCTCCGTCTGTCGGTGTCTCTGTGTGTGTGTGTGTGTGAGGGG
>VXBQ01000656.1:1151164-1163746 GCA_013400175.1 Phainopepla nitens | reverse complement strand
GCGCAGCCCCGAGGAGCGGGAGCTGCTGGACTTCACCAGCTGGCTGGGGAGCTACTGACACGGCGGGAGGTGAGGGGCAGCCGGAGGGGAGGAGGCACCGCGTCCTCCCCCGGCGCTCGGGGGAGCGGGGCACGAATCCACCGGGGCTCTCCTCACGTCTCTCCGCAGCCGCGCTCAGCCCGCAGCACCTCGGCACCCGCGGTCTCGGCGGCAGCAGCATCCCCCCGAAAGTACTGACCTCCACCCCGGCGGGGCCCCGCTGGCTGCTTTTCTCGTCGACTTCAGCGTCGTCTTCTGGCCGTGGAAAGTGCAATGGGGGAGCTGACTGCGGGGTCCCGCTCCTTGCGTGGGGGCAGCGGCTCCGCCAGCCCGCCGGGAGCCCCCGACCCACGGAGAGGATGCCCGAGCGAACCTGCTTCCCCCCGCCGCTGCTGTGTGGTGTTGCTTTGGAGGGGTGGAAAAGGAGAAAAAAAAAAAATTAGAAACACTTGATGCTTCCTTGTTTCTGGAGGGGGAGGGAATTTTTTATCATGTCAGATTCTATTTTATATGTAACTTGAACTGCCTATAGGGACACTGTTGTATGAAGACTTATTTTTGTACAAGAAACCTTAGAGAAAAGGGATGAGATTGTTCTATTTTTAGCAGGTCCTATCCACTCGTTCTTGAACACTACCAGCTGGAATGTTTTGGGAACATACACAGTATAGATTAAAAGGTGTTTGTTTGGGTTATTTTTAATTATTCTCTCCAAACACTTTGGTAAAAGACTGTAAAGTTATGTTGTGTTTTAAGACGGTGTCTGAGTTTGCCTGGTGTGAAGGTCCACCTCTCTGAAAACTGAAGTTTTTAAAAAAAAATGTATTGAAGGCATTTTTGTATGCACTTGCTAGGATTTCCTAAGTTGTACATATGCAGTTTTTAAGAGAGTATCATATTTTATGTAAATTTACTTTATAAATAAAAATCTATTTATAAATGGCTTCAGGGCTGTAAGATATGTGTATTTAACCAGAATTGCCCAAGGTGACTTAACTATGGCCTGAAGGGGTGGGAGAGGGGAGTAACAGAGGAATACAGCAGAGAGGCAGTTCTTCCTGGACCAAGTTTCATGTGTAGAAGGGAATAAGGAGTGGCATAGCATAATCTCCAGGCTTAATTTTTTTCCCCATTCAAATTTTATGAATTCAGCACTGGGAGCAGGTCCTGCAGGGAAGGTGTGTGGGGAGCTGCAGATGTACGTAGGAGACAAGGCAGGTTTGCTGCAGGTAACCCCTGTCCTGAGCACGCAGAAGGTGCAGCTGCAGGAGGCTGTGTTGCCTGGGATGATGGGAGAGTCACGGGAGGGTAAAGAGGAAGTGGGTAAGTGAGGTTTGTTTGTCCTGGCAGCAGCTCTCAGGAGGTAGGTTGAGGTGCCTTTATTCAGGGGAGCAGCACCTCTGAGAACAGTGTTATCCTTTAAAAAACGACACGTAACCCACAGTGTCCCACCTTGTCCTACTCTAACTTGAGCTGCATGTACAGAGTCTTTATCTAAAGGCAATAAGCAAATGTGAACTGCTCCTTGGAAACTATAGTCAGACTCATAAGCTCTGTCCATTACTTTTGGGCTCATGCTGAAGACCTGCTTCAGGGGAGGTGAGCCAGAGATAAAAACTTTGTGTCTTTAAAGTAAGATTGCTATGAAACAAAACACTGGGCTGATGGTATGAAAAACTATGGCAGAGACTGTTAATTCCCCTAAAGAGCTCTAGTGAATGGTGGGAGCTGAATGGAGCAAAATGGGCTGGCCTGTAGAGTATGCTGAACGAACACAAAGCAGAAATGGTTATTAAAATTGACCTACTTTACAGGGACCCTGTGTATAATCTCTGCTGCCTTAGTACTGGGAAGGTAAAATTTTTCAGGAGTGTCACTCAGCAATTCCAGATTCAGTAATTGCAGTGGATATTGGACAGTGCTCTGTAATCCAGATCTGTAAGAGTATTCCACATACATTATTCCATTGGAAGAGGAAAAAAAACAAACTTCCAGAACAAGCTATGGCCAAATGAAGGCTCTAAGAGCAAGCAGCATTCAGGAGCCTGCAATCAAGAGCAATAATTATTGTGCTTCAAGTTCATTCCCTAATAAATGTTGCTCTAATAAACAGTCCCTTTGAAAGGCGCAGGGAATTCAAGTGCTTAAATAAGTGTCTTGCAAAGGTTTTATACTCTTTATGGCTCTTCAACAGTACCCCAGGTAGGAGCAAGAGCTGTGAGCTGACCTGGGCTGTGCTTAGCAGCAGTAGGGAGGGCTGGTGGAATGGGGGAGTAACATGGTACCTTTGCCAAGAGAGAGTTTAAGGGCTTCATCTTCACAGATGACCTCCAAAAAATTAGCCAATCATAAACTCATTTAGACTCCCACATATTTATCCTCAGCCTAAACCAACATCATGTCATCTTTTCCAACCAGTTTAGAAATCAGAACTGCTGCATTGGTCTGCACAAGTGTCCCATTATTGCAGAATGCATTTGTTTAAAGCATATTACTACTTCTTGGCAGGGTGTTTGTTTTCCTTCCTTAGGTGTACTGATCATTTTAGTATTTCCAAAAGCAGTATTTGGCTCTCAGTCTAATAACTTCCAACATTGTTACCACATTCATCTGATCACCCAAGACACCGTTGCTGCAACTTTGAAGCAGTATCAACTGTAACTCTACTGGCAAGAAATTAGCTGTAAGCAATTTTCACTTAAGCAATACTAATATTAGGGGGATAAAAGGAGCTTAGTCAGCATCACAAGTTACCCTAATGCTGTCAGTCAGTGCTTCAGTCAAAATTAGAGGGAAATCAGGAAGGTACAATGTTCTTTTAAAAACCCCACACTGGTCATGAGTCTTCCGAACAGTTGAGGGGGAAGAAGGTGCAGGAAAAAGGATGTGTGTGTGTTTTAGAAACACAGGATGGACAGAGGGACTCCCCTGTCTCGCCATGGTCATGGTGACAAGTCATTAGCAGATTCTCAGATCAACCTGCTGAAGAGAGCTCTGCTACACCAGAGAGAAGGGCACTGAATCGTTCTGCCCTTTAAAGGAGGCATTAGGGAGGATGCAAGGTAGGTTCTGTGGCAGTTGCAGCAGACACCTTCAGCCAGCCCAGCTCATTCATCGTCAGCACCACCTGAAGACTGCTTGGACCCCGTTGTGAAGACTTCTGACCCTAAAAACTCACACCTAGAACTCTGCTCCATTTATGCAAAATACGTGCCAGTTCAAAGACTTGGAGATGAAAGGCCTCTGCCCATGAGAGTCACCTGTCAGCAGCAGAAAGTAACAGCAGACCTGTTTCTCAGCCAGGTACTTCCCCTGCTTGGAGGAGCCAGCTACACTTGATGATGGGACCCTCAGTGTCTGGGTTAGCTGCCATCAACCAAGACCTGCCCTGAGGGATTCCAGGAAGCCTGGGTGCCTGCCTAAACTCCTACACTAAACGTTTGTGGCAGGGATGGGGAATGCCTCCGATGAGAACACCCTTTCTTTTTAGATGTACAACTAGAAACTCAGTGCCTAAAGTGGAAACCCCAGCTCCCAGCAAGACACAAACCCAGCCCTAGGGTACAGGGCTGCAGGAGGGTCAGATAGTCAGATTCAGGCAGAAGAAAATGTGCTGAGGAATTCTGAGAATTAAGAAAAAGGAAAAAAAAAAAAAAAGCTGGGGACTCCAGGGGGCACACACTTGTCAATGTGCCAATACAAAGTACACTTCTGTAAACCTCTCATATCTCCATCCCCAGCAGCATTTCACAGGCCACCGACATGGCTAAGAAAGCAGAAACAAGTTGCAGGATGGTGTCAAGATTAGCTGCCCCCATCCCCAGGCTGAAGGAGCCCTTCGGTTTTCAACCACGGTCCCCTCCTTGGCATTTTTTTGTTACTCAGACTGAAGCTTTTCTCGTTACCCAAAGAACTTAAAGATCAGTACGTGGTAAAAATAGTCCCAATGCATTATTGCCCAGTAGTGTTTAAATGATGATGTTGTCCCTCATGGGCAACCTCAGCTTCGGTTCCATGGCTACACTCCTTCCAAACTTCTTCACATATTACTAAAAATAATTTTGAAGGAAGGGCCTGTGCAGCCTGCTTGAAGGCTTGTACACCACAGGAAGGACCTAGGAAGCAGACAGGAGGATGCCCTGCAGCATCCCCACGGCAGAATGGCATTGCTGGTCCTCCTTGCAGGGAGAGTGGCTTCAGCAGAGCCCAGCACCACAGAAAAGAGAACATTAGGAGATAAGAGTCCTGGGGAAAAGGGCTCACTCCGGTTCCGACCACCACAAGATATCACCAGTAAATACCCTATTTGCCACCGATCATCGTACAGAAAAATACCCCACGATTGGTTTCAATGTAAAACAACTCACATTTACATTAACACCTCATAAAGATCTTGTTACGGACAGCAGGCAGCGAGGCGAGCTCCTGCGAATCAGCTTGTTGCTGCCTCCCCTCCCATCCGTGAGGAGCAGCCGCCAAGAAAATACTTGTCCTGCCAGCCTTTTGTGTGCGTACCAAGGCTTTTCGGCTGCCACGGTTTGTGGGCAGACGGCTGTGTGCCGAGACTAGTCCCGAGGTCATTTCACTCTTTTCATGCAGGTCGCAGAATAGCTGGCTAACAGCAACAATTTTCAGTCATTCCTTATCTGGATTGGATGCGGGCCAGGAGCCTGGGAGGGTGCTTAGCTAGGAGTGAAAGGCAGCCCCTTGCACCGCTGACAGCAGGCAGAGCTGGCCTGGCTTTGCCCAGCTTGGGCATTGGCCAGCGAGGGTTCGATTTGCTTCCCAGAAACTGCCATCAACAAAGCATTAGCCAAAGACATACCTGGGAATAATGGGACTAACAATATGAAAGCAGCAGCGGGTGTAATCACAGGTTCATATCACACCCTAAGGAGGCCATTGGGCAGTATAACAAATGACTTAGAATTCCGGGACACCATCAACGCCCAGCTCCTTTGTAGCTCTGTGCACACTCTGGCACACAGGAGCAGAGGAGCTCTGCCAGGTGCTTTCAGAGCAGCCCTGGGACTCACTGCACGTCTTCTCAAGCCGGTCCCTGGGGCTTGCTCTTTGGAGAAGTGAGTGGATGCTCCCGTGGCTGAATCTGAGAACATGGAGGGGTTTTACACTAACAAATCCTCAGTTTTTGTATTATATTTGAGTACTTTCTTCCACCCATTATTTTCCCATAATAAAGATCTACTCAGAATAATGGTAAAGCTGGTACAAAAAGAGATTCATGGCATGGTTAAGGCCCTTCCCAGTAAGAGAGGGAGGTTTGCGCCTCTGCTGACACCATCTTCAAGAAGGGAAAATTGAAGGGGAGCATCAGCATCCTTAGCTTAGGGAAGGCATTGCAAAAACATCAGATACTAAGATTTCTGCTGCAAATTAAATTGAGAGTCTCTCCTGTTCTTGAGAGCCTATAATCAGACAGAGATCATGGTTCAGATCAGGATGACTACATTCTCATCTTCTGCAGGTCACTGCCTGCCCCCTTACTCCTGTTGTCACCTCTCTTTTGTCTCTGGGCACAACAAGGTGGCAAAAGAATAAATGAAGTGATGCCCACAAGTCCTATCATGGCTGTGCTGCAGGCAAGGCAGGAGAGAGATCCTCAGAGAAACCCCAGCCAGATGGTAGGCTCCAACACCAGCATCTACATATGGTGAGCAGGAAAAACCCAAGACTAGACAGATATTTGTTATCTGCCAAAGCAATCAGTGTTGTGACAAGAGAGGAGAAATAAACAGTCATGTACAGAAACATATAAATGAAAAGGAGAAGCAAGTGTAAGAAAGTGGTCAGCAGTGGAGAGCATTAAATCAGAGCAAGAAGCACAGAGAAATGATTCCAAGTATTGGTCTATGACACCCTTCCCTCCCCTTCCATAAATGCTTTTGTTTATGGATAGATGTTAATAGAAGCATAAACATCAGAAAAGGAGAAACTTGTGGTAAGGCTGCAGGGACCAGGGCAGTGCTTCAGGCTTTGACCTGTGAACATCCACTTTGCTGCTGCTAGAGAAGCCTCAGTTCTCTCCTTTCATCTCCTGGCCTCAGCCCCAGCACTTACAGCCTGCAGTACAACAGTTATCCAGTCACCAGACCCAGTAAATTGTGCTTGCTTTTTAAGTTGTTTGGTTTTGCCTTTTTTTTTTTTTTAAGGGAAGAGAAACCAACAAAGAGGCATGATAGCCCCAAGGGGAATTTTCTGTTAAAGTCACTGCCAAAAGAATGACCAATTTGTAAGTGAAATGTTGACACTTTTATAACACAGCAAATATCTTTCCCTTGAATGAAGCACTTCAAATTTTTTTTTTTGTAGAAAATATGAATTTTGTCAGGATGTTAAATTCTAGTAGGAAGTGTTGCAATACTATAACGCATTCTCCTTTTCACTATGTTTCCCACGTACAGTTCCTTCAAGGCTCCACAAAGGAGCCACAGTCACTTTAGCAGAACCATCCACAGAAAAAGCAGGTGAAGCCCACTGGGTAAATAAAAGCCTAACTTAGAAGTATTAGTAAATACCATCATTCCCTTACCAGCAGAGTACCTGCAAAGCCCTCTGCACAGGCTGCTGACTTCCATTTTCCTGGCACCAGCCTGCCTTCACCGTGGGCTTTCTTTTATCACAGGAAGGCCAGCTGGTGTGAGTGGAAGCAACTGGTCCCCTCAGTGAAACACCTGTACGTGATTCAGTGCAAAGGGTGTGCCTCTGTGTCTTCTCCTTGCCCAGGAGACACCAGAGGAAACTGGGCAAGGCAGAGGGTGAGATGTGCTTCAAGCAGCTTGAAGTTTGCAGCACATGCTGTATTTGGGCCTGATTTGAATGGAGGAAAGGATGGGGGCCGGGTCTGGGTGAACCAGCACAGCTCTGCACCATCTCCTTGCCTGATTCCCCGAACCCTGTCTCCAGCAGCCCCCAGGGGTGTCCCACAGGCTGCATCCCTGCACACTGCACAGACCCAGAGCACTGCTGAGATAGTTTATACCCTTTGGTCTTCGGTCTTGCTAGAGGACAGCCAGTAAAGAGAGGTGAGAGCAGAGAAACTTTTGAAGTGGTGAGACCACAAAGCTCATTTAGGATGCATACACCACCAAAAAAACCCCAGCCACCAGACAGTAATAACTTCAAAACAGTGCTGACTGGAGTCAAAAACAGTGATGTTCTGGCAGAAAAACTAGTGCCTAAGCCAAGTTCAGAGGTGGTGAAGGCTGAATTTGATTGTTTGTGATGCTGAAGAGTGCTAATGGTTGCCAGCAGGCAAGTCTTGCTGTTAAAGAGAAACATGCAACTTGTTAAGGGCACCTCTGGGCACTCTTTCAGGCCTAGCAGAAAACATAACCAACCCACTCTGTGCAGGAAAACCTGCTGGAAAAAGCAAGGGCAGTGTCATGTTCCTTGGTGGGATGTGGGGTGTAGGACACCGGCTGCACTTGGTGTGCACATTGCAGAAATCATGGAAGGAGCAGAAAGCAAGGAAGAGGGCTTCTGGGGACACAGACTGGGGAGGAGGCCACACAGGCTGCCTACAAAATGTTTTCTTCTGCTGTGTTTGGGGGGACAGTATTTGAGGCCACTCTTTGTAAAAAAGCAAATGCAGTGAATAAGAAGGATTTTAGAAGTGGAGGATTTTGCATTAGAAAATGGTCCATTCTGGGACTTGTTGAATGCAATGATTTTTCATTCCAAAATGTGGAACATTTTATTGAGATTGCCAGATTTCTTAATGGTCAAAATATACAGCAGACCATTTGCTGAAGAAAAGACTTCACTCTGGGTCAACTTTGTTTCAAATTTGATTTTGAGGTACCTCTGAATTATAGATACATCAAAGTGCGATGATGACATTTGAGCTACCAGAAAAAATCTGGGCTCTGCTTCTTCCTTAACAAAGTAATAGCAAGTCAGTGTGAGAAAAGGTCAGATGGTCAGCTGAAAAACAGCAGGTTGGAAAACACAGAGGTACAGATGTGTGTGACAGCTTGTCCCCAAACTCCTCCAGCCATGGGAGTAGCCCTGATGTTCAAAATACGCTCCTAAAACATCTCAGGGGCCAGGATCTGTGTGGCATTAACAGCCCTGAATGCTCTCTGCCCAAGATTCAGCCCTGGCACAGGACTTGCAGCACACAGCTTGGGGACAAGGAGACTCTGCTGAGACACAGACATCATGGCTTATGGATAGGGAGGGGCTCTCCTCACAGGGTCCTCCCCAAGCCCATTTTTCTCCAGTGCCTTTGGTCTGCTCCTCCACATCTCTACTTAAAATTAACTTTGCATCAGACATCAACCCACTTTCTTTCTCAGTGCTTTCACCGTGGGAGAGAGCTGGAAGTGGGAGGTGGAGCACAGGAGCAAAGGAAAAAAAAACAAAACGGAAAATATGGAAGAAAGTGAGAGGCTGAGGAGGGAGGGGAGGAGGCGGGAGGAAGGAGTTGAAAGGGCTGGTGAGGGGGCAGAGTGGCCCCCGGCTGTCCCACATTGTGCTTGGTTCTATCCATCTAAATAAAGGGACCATCCTGACTTGTGTCCCAGCTGGGAGAGGTTTTTTTGCCTCTTGGGTTTTGGTGTCATCCCCTCCCCCTGTTTTGCTCCCCCTCCTCTCTTCCCTTCCCTCCCCTCCCCGCTTTCATCCAGACGGCATCAAAGTGCCCCCGTGTCTCCGACTCCTCGGGCGTTTCCACCCCCTCCCTGGAGGCACAATGTCCCCCTTTGTGGCCACCACCCAGATGACCTTTTCCACCTTTTATCCTCATTTATCCCTGCGCCCCCGGGTAAATAAACCCCGAGGAGAGGGATGGGCAGAAGCTGGGACGGAGGGAGCTGGCCCTGGGGCAGGTGCTTCCTTTTGCAGTTCCACTAGCCCCAGCGAGGCAGGGGTAGCACCAGGGAAAAGAGGACGAGAGAGTTATTAGGAAGTGGCTTGTGCACCAGGGACGATCAGCCTGCCCAGCATCCCACAGTGAGGTGGAGATGCAGATTTCACCCCAGAGAGAGTGCATCCCTTCTTCAACTTCATTTAAATGCCCATGTCAGCCAGCCCCATAGGAGGGGCAGAGCCAGTTTTGAGTTGGGGTAGCCAAGGCCACTTGCATGTGAACACATGGGCCTTTGATGAGCAAATGTCCAGCCACAGCCTGCACCAGGGATGTTCATAGGGGAGGAAAAAAAACATTTGTTGGGCTCTGTGCAGCACGAGCCTACTCAGAGCCCATCCTGTTGTGCCTGGGGGCTGCTCACTTCTCTCCTGGCTTTTCTCCCCCTGCATGTTTCCCTTCAGTTCCTGCTGGTTTATCCATCTTTATTAGTCTCTGCTCGCCTTGGCAGAGCTCAGACACCTGCCAGGGCCCTGGTCCTGCATGGGGCTTCACCTCTGCTGTCTGCCATGTTTTTCAGTGCCCCCAGCCTGGCACATGTTCCTGAGCAATCATAAATGCACTGAGCCTTGATACAATGCTCCAGCTATGAAATCCCAGTGAAAGCCTTTATTCTGCATGTCTGCTGCTTTCAGGCCTTGACATAGAAGCAGATGTGCCTGTGCCAAGTTCTGCTCCAGCTGTGCACGCTGGAAAGGCAGGTCTAGGATGGACACATTGGGATGCCCCTATTGCCCAGGGCAGACAAGGATATCAGAGTGGGCTCAGGTGGCTCACCCTGGCTGAGCATCTGGCTTGTGTTACTTCACCAGCTTTATTCGTAAAGGGAAAGCTCAGATCCGCACAGGATCCGAAGGTTGTGTTGCCCCAGGTTGTCTGAAATGGAGAACTCTCCCTGCCAAAGCCCTAGTCTCCATGTGTTTCAGATCCTATTTTGGCTGCCCAAGGTGATACAGTCAGATCCTAAATTAGTCCCTTATAATCTAAATTGAATTTAGACCCAGAAAATCCCCAGCTTTCAGATGTTTCTGGTTACACAATAACTCTGGCTCTTCTTCTCAGAAGAGTGAAATGGCAGGATTTTGAAATTCCTTGTTGGTTCATGTTTGCATATAAATGCTGATTTTATCTTTTCTGTACACAAAGTAAACACAAAGCTGTTTTACAATAATGTTGCCGTTGGAACATGCACCAAGGATGGCAAAACAACTTAGAGATGTTTCCAGACCCAAGGACCATGCCTCCCTTCACACAAAGAAGCCGCCCGCTCTGAGATGCCCGGCACACCCTCATTCATCCCTGTTTATGCAGATCAACAGGCAGGTTTCATTAGGCAGTAGTAAGATCCTGAAGTAAAAGTTGGGTGGAGATGTCAAAGGATGTGTATTCACCCAAGCTACCTAAGTGCAGGTTCCTGATGGAGCTGAATTTTTCCATAGGTCCTCAAGAGCTGTGGACCCTGCTGGAAGTGCCCAGAATCACTGCTACTGAGAAATGATGGCTCTTCCTTAAACTGGGATTTACAGTTCTTATAATGTTGGTCAACACAGGGAATGTAATTCAGATTAAAATAGTAACGTTAAAAATTAAAAAGTAATGTAGCTATTGATGATTAATTCTCTGAGGGGAAACTCGTATGCTGAGAGATGCTCTTTTTGAAAGAACTAAATGCAGTCATGGCCAGAAGCAGAGAAAGGAAGATGTGCTGCTGGGAGGAGATAGCTGTCAGAGAGTAAATTAATTCAGCATAATCCCAGATTTGCAGAGCCCTGCTGGAGGATCAGAGGTGGCCATACTTAAAAAAAACGACCCTGTCCACAAGCCTGACAGCCTTAGTTATGGAAAGAATAATGTACAATCAAATAAAACCACATTTTCTGATTATTTCTTCTTATTTGTCGGTGAATATTTCAGAAACTCTGTTTGAAAGTCAACAGCCTCTGGTGAAAGAGGTGCTCTTGGGTATAAAGGGAGAGGATAAAAATCCAGCCCAAATACCTCCCTTCGGCCATCTAGGAGTGTGGTGTCTACTTTCAGTTAGTCATTTGACCACTCATCTACTTTAGCAGCCCACGAAGACAGAGGCAGTTTCTGAGAGCAATTCATTCTGCCTGCCCTAGGATGACTGTTTGACATGGGATCAGCCGCCCCTGGGTGATGCCTGGCCTTCCCAACATCCATAGGTGGGTCTGTGGTGAGGAGATGCGTCAGCAGTAGCCAGCTTTAGGTGGTCACGGGTAAAGGAGCTAACTCTTTCCCTATATACCTGGGTGCTCCTGGAGGGTGAAGCACTTCCCCCATCCCAGAGTCATCTCTGGGAAAACACCTATTCTCCCTAAAATTCACTGAAATCCAGGTTGCTGTAGCTTCCAGTGGCCTTTGTGTCACATCTGTATCCTCTGAGGCAGTATCAGAAATAGACCCCAGTTCCCTGATGGTGGTCACCACACCTGATCAGCATGGGACAGACTGAAAAAGCCCACAGCCTTGTGCACTGGGCATCAACCCTTCATCTTGAAATGATACTACATGCATCCCACAAAATCTGGGTGATGTATTTCTCATGTCCTAGCAGTCTTACAAGTTTCAAATATTACACTGCCTTTGACATTGCAAGAGCAAAACTGAAAATGTCACACCAGCTGTTTGAAGGGCAACAACTAAAAAAGTATACTTGCAGGATATTCCTATTAGAAACCACACTTTCCTTCTTGTTGCTTTGGACAAGAGGTGGACTGGTGTGTGTACATGTTTTCAAGGCACTGACTCCTATATCCAAAGCAAGAGGCAGCAGAAGGTGGGATGAAAAAGACAACTGAGAAATGTCACATTATTTAGTAATATGAGTTGTTCCATAGTTGTTCCATGTCAGAAGCAATTGCAGTGGGACAAACAAATCATCCCAAGCCTCCTGGCACATCTGCCTAAGCCAGGCTCATATGTCTGCAGTGCAAAGCACAAGAAACTTGTGTAATTCAACAGTTCCCATTGCAGTCCCATCGAGCCCTGCTGCCAGTCCCAGCTATCATTTGCAGCCAGGTAGGTAACACTGCTGCACATTTCATTACTACAGGCAGACCCTCAGCCTGCCTAGAAATGTGAGCAACAGCTTGGGTCAGTATGAAAGAAAGAGTATATTAAATTGTCAGGAATGACAGAAAGTGCATATGCCAGTATCTTTGTCTCTAAATGGAGTCACTTGCCCACACAAGCTCCTCATCTGACCTCGCTTGTGTGGCTTTTACTGCCTTCGTTGTTTCTGTAAAAACCTCAGAGACATTTGAGTCCATAAAAAAGATAGAAAATCTATTAATTGCTTTGTGGCTGCAAGGCAAGCCCACCCCTACCTTGCCCTGAGCCCTCCTCCTTGCCAGAATCCCTACCCCTACTCCCCACTGAAAGCCAGGGGCACTTTTAAAAGG
This sequence comes from Phainopepla nitens, assembly GCA_013400175.1. Classification (NCBI taxonomy): domain Eukaryota; kingdom Metazoa; phylum Chordata; class Aves; order Passeriformes; family Bombycillidae; genus Phainopepla; species Phainopepla nitens. Next base: position 1,151,398 of record VXBQ01000656.1, on the reverse strand, counting down.
CTGGAGAGATCTTCTCCTCTGCCTCTGCTCCTGCCCTTTGCTTTGCAGGAGGGCATGTATATATGACACGGCAAGTGAGGGGGCAGGTACACTTCTGTTCCTTGAAAGAAGCCCTACCATGTGTATTTTCTGTAGGTGAACAGATGTGGCCATTCTATGTCTCTCAACCCGTGTTGGTCTGATGTCACTGCTCCTGCCCTGGCACTGCTTCCCTGTCCCCGCAGCTCGGCCACC
>VXBQ01000656.1:1135098-1151122 GCA_013400175.1 Phainopepla nitens | reverse complement strand
CTGGAAAACGGGTCCCCTGCTCTTTTCATATTGAAATGGAGAGTTCTCAATCGCTCCTTTGAACTTTGTTCGTAGGGGTAAAAGAAGCTCAAACCCCAGTGCTTTCCTTGAGTAATGCAGAGGGGAATCAGGACTGGGACAGTCAGGGATAGTGACAACAGCGGTGCCAAAAGGAGTTGGTTCACCTGCCCTGTGGGAGAAGAGAAAGTGTAAAACCATGGGGTAGTTGTGCACAGGGGACAGAGTTTCACTTGACCTCCTTCTGTTTTCTCTCCTGTCTGTGTAGCAAACCTTGGCTTTGCTAGTGCTGTACGGACTTGCTTTCAAGAAGTGATGGCAATGATTTCTTAGTTTCTTATAATGCGTTTTCATGGCTTCAACTGGGATTCAGATTATTCATCCGTGCCACTGCAGGAGAGTGGAAAGGGAAGGTGTTCACATTTCTGCTTGTGCCAAGTGCTTATATTAAGGATTGCTTGGCTGGAGCAGACTGACATCTTTGCAAACACCAGTGTCTCTCCCTAGAGTAGCAGGGTGCATCTCGTGCTGTGGTTTGGCACACTGCAGCAGGCTGAGGAGGAAAAGCCAATGACACCATCTGAACTACACCTGCACTTAACACACTGCCACGGTGTGAGTTGATGCTGGGTGGTTTTGATGTGGAGGTGTTCAAGGGCAAGGTTTAGGCCTCTGGGTGAGAGGGTTTGCTTGTGGTGGTGGCTCACTGCTGGGGCTGGCATTTCTCAGGCAGGCAATGCTGTCACCTTGGGGTGATCATCCCATGGGTCACACACCTGTAGTGACAGCAGGGGAGGAGGTGAAACAAACAACCAGCACCTTAAGTAGAGACAACTAGAGATCAATCTAGGGCTTGTAATTCCAGGAGGGAAGCTCTCATGACTGAGGGCATTCTCATTCTCATAGGAGTGGGATATATTTCTGCTTTCGCTCCTCCAAAAGTCCTTAATGCCCCCTCATTTACTTATAATCACCAAGAGGCTTTGTTGGTAAGAAATAAAGCTTCATGTGCTCCCATTTAGAGGCCCACGAGGCCCTTTTTAGTCTTGTCCCTTGCAGATAAGGATGCAAATTAACAAACGAACTTCAATTAATAGCCAAATCCCTTTAAAGAAACAGCTTCATACTCAAGCATTTCTGAACAGGGTTTTACCCATTATTTGTCTCTCATTTGAATGGTCATTATGAACATTTTGAACTCTGTTGTTCATATATTTATATAACCACACATATACACTCAGTCCTGCATGCATGCAAATGTTTGTGTGCCCAGCCAGTGTTTCCAAGCTCAGGAGGAAGAAACCTTGCTTTGCTCATGGATTTGGCAGGGAGCTACTCGGTTGCCATCAGTTCAGGGGCTGGCCTCCAGCATTAGCCTATTTCATCTTCTGCAGCCATCCCATCCCTCCTCGTGGGTACTTGAAGGGTGCCACAGGCCTGCCCCTTGCAGGAGAGCTCTGGTGGGGAGTGGACAGACTGGCTGCCCAGCAGCCTGACAAAGCAAGGCCGAGCTTCGCCACAGCACTTGGGGAGGTGGGGCGAGGCAGGGAGGGCACATGACTATTAAGATCTCCCTTCAAATGTTATTAAATAATGTTTTGCTGCTGCAGCACAACAGGTGTGGGGAGGCACAGGCAGGTAAACACAGCCCAGAGCAGGGCAGCCTGCCAAGTCTGTTTCCTTACATAAATCTCTCCACTTCAAGGTATGTAATTAATCCCGGCTCCAGCCTCCGTTTACCACAGACCTTCTTTGTACACATGATGTATTAATCACCAGAAAGGACTTTTGCACCTCTGCTATCATTCTCGCTTTGCAGGCGGCTGCAAAGAACTTTGAGAACCCACAGAGACCAAAGGACGTGGCGGCAGGGGCGGGTTGGTGATGGCACCTCACACCGGACAGCCAGAGGACGTGTGTGGGTACACACACGTGTGGGGGTGTGTGCTTCTGCCGTTCTATGCTGTGCTGCAGCTCCTCTGACGCTGATTTTGCCAGTAGATCCCCTGCTCCACTTTCCCTGGAGACAATGGATGTTAATCAGTAACAGCTCCCCACCCTGAGTTTTACAGGGCTGATTGCAAGAAGTGCTCATTAAAAAACCAGGAGGACAGCAGATCCCCATCAGGAAGCCTGATCCTGCAAGAGCCTGCATGTAGTTCTTCATCCCTGGTGTACATAGGCGGCAGCAGCCCTATCTCCTGCATCTTGACGGAGGGAGAGGGCATGGCTGGCCTCTGGAGCCTGCCCACACCAGGCTGCCAGAGCACCCTGTTCTAGCCCTGCTTTGGCAAGCCCCAACTGTTTGTGCTGCCCAGGTTGAGTTCTGCTGGAACATGACTCTGCAGCCACCAGTGTCCAGTTTGGACCAAGATCCCAGTTAGGCCAGGCAGCTCAGATGTCAAGAACCCTCAGTTTTCCCTTTTACTCCCTGATTTGCCCTTCGTGATGCGTGCTCTGTGTGTTTAACACCCATTTCAGAACTGGCAGCAACAAGAGCCCTGAAGTTACACACTCACCTGGATCCTGCACCAGCTCTGATGGCCTCTCCCGTCCACACTTCCCCAAAATCTCTGCAGGAGAGCAGGACATTTCTTGGAGGCACAAAGCATTAGGATGGTGCCAGATTGAAGCCAAGCAAGAGACCTCCAAGTGCCAGCCTTGCTCGTCTGTTTGTCCTGCCATCCTTTGGGCTGCCAGTGTTGCCCAGGCTCCCCAGCACAGGCATCTCTCCACTGTTCTCCCCTTCTTTACCTCCTTATCAATTGCCTTAGGCAAGTAGCCCAGGACCTTGAATTTACCTGGCTCACTGTTGGCAGGTACACCCCTGTATATCTTCACTGAGACAGCAATGGCTGCAACTCAGATTGGGTTCATTGGGGAGAGATTTGGGCTAAAGTAGAGAGAGAGGGCAGCAGATGGCCAGTGTGGTTTAATGTGTACATGGAATGCTCCTATCTCCAAGGCCTCATAAAGATTAGAATGTGCTTCTTCAAAGCAGCAGAGAATGGAGCATGGGACAGGCAAGCACCCACCCTGCTCCCACCAGGGCCACGGGAGCCTGTGGGGATGCCTTTCCTCCCCATCTGCCTGTGAGGGGTCAAGGGCTGAGCCTTCAGCCCCTATGATAAGTGGGGTGGGAGGGAGCCATGAGCCAGGCTGGAGCTCACTGCTGGCTTCCAGCTGCCTCAGCTTGGCTTTCGGTGTGGCCAGTGCCATGTCCCTGGCTGGGAATACACGTGCACGAGGTGGCTGAGTCACAGAGCCCCTGCTACAGAGACTTTACCCAAGCGCTCAGCGCCCATCTGAAACCTGGCTGTCACCTAGGGCACACAGGACCTATTGCTTGTGGCTCCCCAGCTGTATCTGAGGTCTTTTGGATGTTGGCAGCCAGTGCCTGGTTTATGCTGAGGAGGCTCTGCAGCCGGCAGCTAACCCCCTGCTCCTGAATCTGTAGTGCTGTGCTCCTTCAGGCCACATTGTCCCTTGTCCCAAGGTGCTATCAGCTCCTTACTTCAAGCCATGAATTATTTTAGCAGCCTGACCACTCAAAACCTTTCCACTTCTTGTTTTGCTTTGGCTGTAATGTTTGTCCCTGAATGTACTCAGACTATCCACAGCAACGTAAAAATAGCTACTGGGCTTCTCTGGCCACTATTTCTTTGGCTGTAGCCATACTTTCAAGTGAAAGATGCTGGTTCAGAGTCATTTGGTAGGAGCTTGAGCAGAAAAGAAACTTTCCCATTTGGGCAGTGAAGACTTGCCTGCCCCAGCCACAGAGGGTAAGGCACGGTGTGAAGGCAGGGTGCCAACAAAGTAGCCACTCACCCCAAGATAAAGCTGCTGAAGACTGATGTTAATTAAACAGAGAATGTTTTGGCATGCTTATTAATTATTATTATGACTATTTGCAGTTTATATTGCACTAATGCCTACAGGTCTGAATTAGCAGCCTGGAGTCACCACTGTCCAGAGAGCAAGCATCCAGGTGGGCAGAGGCCAGGCCCTGAAAACTTACCCACAAAAACAGCAGGACCTCAGGCTAGCTTTTCATCCCAGCAAAACTGTCCTTTTCTCCTTGAGGTGCAGCTGAACTGAGTTGTTTTAAGCAGCAGGGACCAGAGAGGCGTCCTGGGGACCATGCTGGACCATCTCTGCCATGTGGCCACCTGTGGGGACTGAGGGTGGGGGGAAACCTGCAGAGCTCATAGAGTGGCTGGGAACCAGGTCCAGAAAGGACACTGGGTTGCCACATCACCTGTTTTTGTTGCAGACAGTAACAAAGGTCTCTGCAGTGCAATGTTTTCTCCCTTCAGGCTATTTGTCATTGTTCTGTGATGCAGGGGCCACAGACAGGAGGAAGAAGGTAAAAAAGAAAGGAAAAAAGCAAGAAAAAGAAAAATATCAGAGGCATGATCTTGTAGGTCTTGAAATCATTGCAAAGTCTGGGAGACAAGAAAGCCTTTTCTCTTTCCAAAGAGGGCCTAGACAGGAGCAGAAAGTGAGAAAGGATGTGAGGGCATCACAGCAGTGTGAGCGTGGTTCTCTGTCCCATCACCACTGGCTCCCACACAGGACAGAGCACCAAGGAGAACCTCACAGGTGAGAAAGTGGTGGTGTGGGTGTCTTGCAGAGTAGGATGCTTTCTGTTTCTTCTGAGATTAGGAAGGAGAATACAGCTGTCCCTGTGCCCTGGTTTTGGACAATATCCCTGCAACTGGGGCACTGTTGAGGATGGAATGGATACTGCATGTAATGTCATCTGGGATCTCTGGAGGAGGAGGCCAGGCAGGAGCCCCCAGGTTCCTTGGGCACAGGGCTGCTGAGCAGCTCTGTGCTCATTCATTGCACATCTCTGCATGCCCATATGCCCCTGGGAGACAGAGCTGATCCCAGAGAGGGGCACCCACTGAGATCTGCAGCTGGGGACCCCAGAAACGAGCAGAGTAAGAGTAAGAGTAGGAGTATGTCTGTCCTTGCTTTTATTTGCCTCCCTTTGTCATGTTTATGAATAATTATTTTTTTCTTTTGAAGTCTCCCTCCTCCAGCCCCAAATAAGCTGCCTCATCACCTTGTCCCCCCTCTCCCACCACCTGAGCTTTTCAAGCATGGCTTCTGAACCATGGCTGGCTCTGGCTCTATATCACCAGCTCAAGGATCCCTCCTGCTGCCTCCTTTGCACTTCTATCAGGTTCAACCTGTTCAATTAGTGGTGCCCCAGGCACCGTGGGTTCCAGCTTTCTCTTTCTGCTTCATTTAATTTGAACACACGCACCTCTCCCTCCCTTCTCCTCCCTGCTCACTTCAAGGCCCCAGGCTCTGCACTGTGAAAGGCACAAGGCACGGCATCACTTACACACATGGAATATGTTGCAACAGGCCCAACAGTCTTTTACAAGGAAGTCTTGGGCCCAGGCAATGAGTTAGAAAGTCCTTTAGCAAAGCCGCCTTTCTTGGGTAACAAAATGCACAGCTAAACCCATTCACTGATTTCCAGCGCTCCTTGGGGGATTGGTTGTCTGACCTGCTTTCTTCTTTTCTGAGGGGGTTTTAACATTGCCCTGTGCACACGTGGAGACCCAACCAGCCATGTACACAAGCAACATAAACAATGAGGAAAGGATTAGCTGAAACTGCTTGCTGGCTTTTATTCTGGTTTCAAAAGGAAGCCGCTTTTGGAACACTTCAGTTGCTCGCCTCATCATGGGGAGCATTGTAATGGGCGCCTCTCTGGCCCCATCCTGACGCTGGCATGGAGATGCCTGAAGAAGATGCAGGATGGCAGATCCCCTGTTGTGGGCAGGGTCCCTGCTGCTGTTGCACTGTCACACGGGGTATGGAGGAGGCCAAGTCTCATTTTCCTCTGTGTGTGTGTGTGTGTGTGGACAACACTGGCTCTGGCACAGGGACGGACGCTGTGTCTGCTCACAGAGCGTAGGAGCAATGCTTTTCCTGCCAGGGGAATTGTGGTGGCAGTGGGGACAAGCTCTGGGTGCTTTGTGTGAGCAACACAACCTGACAAGCAGCACGCTGCTGCTGGGGACTTGGCTCTGCCACAGGGACCTTCAGGGGCATCGGGCTCCCCAGAGGGGGTGACTTGGAGCATCTGAGCTGTGCAGCAGTCCCCCACAAAGGCACAGCCTGCAGTGCTCCAGGGTGGGTACAAAGTCAAATTTAAAGCTAAAAATAAAGAAAATAATCTGATCAGTGAAATTGCACATTCAGGTGCTGTTGGTGTTGGCAGGGAAGAACTGCAGCTCCAGGAGGCTGATGGTGGCTTTGGAGCTCCCTCACTGCCTGCAAGCCCAGCTGAGAGCCTCAGCCAAGCAGAGGAGCCCTTTGCAGTTTCCTGGGCAGCTCTTTACTGGCTGCATTGGCTGCTGGGCAGCTGCCCCGGGGCTCATGGGGCATTTGCCTGGCTGCTTGGAACATCTGTGTCATGATAAGTCTGCCAGAGATGTTGATCCCAGTTCAGTAGGATGAATGGGACAAAGAACTATCAAAATTGACACAGTTAGACTTATTTTTGTCAGCAGAAATGCTGACTGAGGTGTGAGGACCAGCAGCAGAAGCAGTAGCAGAGAAAACTACATGATGATAACGAAGTGACAGAAAGTCATTTGGCCTGTCATTTCAAGATGAAGATTTAAACATCTCTCTTACTAAAGAACAAGCTGGAAATACAGACACCAGTCCGTGTTAAATCTCTTCTCTGCTGCCACTACACTCAGCTGCCCCACTCACATGTTGGCTGCACACTGCAAAGCATAAAAGCTTGCATGTCTCATTTTGTGCTGGACAGTATCTCCACATGGTTTCTTAATGCCTCGGGAGTTTATTCTGCAATATGCCATTTTTTTCTTGCCACCAATCAACTTAAACTGTTGGTTGTTTGCTTATTTTACAGGCAGAGAAGTATTTGGCCGAGCTGTACTGCTGCAACAGTTTAACCAGAGCATTCATCATTGTTTACCAAAACTCAGTGACTGGGTAGGACAAGAGTTCAGCCTGACCATTGCTGCTTGGGAGCCCAGAGGAGCTGCTGAGTGGATGCAAATGCCACTCAAGGTCACCTTCTTCCTCTGAGTCAATGTTAGGGATGCTCACTCAGCATTTAGTGATGGACTTCAGATGGGGAGCTGCTAGAAGCCCCCCTCAGCCCTGCAGGGAGGATCATGGGCTACTGCTGAGCAGAGCCATCTCCAGCACGTGGAGCAAAATTTTGGTGGGGATGAAATCAGTAGGAATTTTTACGACAGATTTCAGTGTCAATTTTCATTGGAAAAAAGAAAAAAAAAGAGTGCACTTGTCTCAATCGTTGTCTTTTGTCTCAATCGTTTGCAACCTTCAAACACTGCCTCAAACCTGTTTCAGCTGCTTTCTGTTTTGAAATAGTGAGAAGACGACCATAAAGCTCCCTATAGTCTGTCTGTCTCACCAGGGTGACTCTCTCCAAAATGCCACAGGTCTGTGAGGGTGGCTCTGTGGTCCCTGAGTGGGATTTAGAGTGAGGACCAGCCAGAGGTGGATGGGAGTGCGGGGTGCCCCTGAAGCCTCACCTCCATCTGCCTGGAGCCTCAGAGGGGTGATGAGTACAAATGGGCACCCAAGTGTGTGGATTTGAAAGGCAATAAAGACATATAAAGCAGGAACTTGTGTGAGTCTTTGTTTGTAAATCCCTGGGTTTGCTGTACCTATCCCTCACAAAGGTGATGCAGCCAGCTATCTAATTTTTCATGCATTTTACCATTAAAAGGGCATGCTTTCAAGAGGGCTGGAAGAAAAGAGGCCGTGCTTATTCCATTGACCCCGTGCTATCTCTTTATAAACATGGCTGAAGGATTTGTATGGCTGAGATGGGTAACAAAAGGCTCTGCAGAGCCACAGCTGGGATTTTTCATGCTCCAAGAAGACACGAGCATGTTGCATCCCACCGAGGACTCTGGCTGGAGCTGCCGCAATCATTCCCACCTCTTTCCCCTCTCTTTAACCCGGGACAACCTGCACGGGTGCTCCCCGAGCTGGGGCTGGAGGAGAGAATGAGGATGCTGGGCACAGAGCGAGGGGGAGCAGGAAGAAGAGGACAGGAGAGGAGGAAGGACAGGAGGGGCGAGGAGGGACAGGCAGCCTGAGCGCACCGCGAGGGAGAGGAGAAAGGTGGAAGGAGGGGGTCCGCGGCGAGGCGAGAGGACGGGAGCTGCCCCTTTCCCTTGAAAGCGGCTTTTCAGATGGAAATGGCGGGGTCAGCAGCAGCCCTTGGACAATGGCCGCCTTCGCTCCGCTCCCCGCGGGCACAAAGAAGGGAGGACGCTGCCGGGGAGCCCCGCTCCGCTCCCCCGGCCCGGGGCACAGCGAGGCGCGGCCCCGCCGCCGCTTCCGCCGCTACTCGGGCGCAGCCAGGCTGCTCGCCCAGGGCCCGCGGGGCACGAAAACTGGCTGGAAGAATGCTAACGAGGTGNGGGGGGGGGGGGGGGGGGGAAAGACGGAGAGAGAGAAAAGCTGAAAGATTTCAACACAAATAATCTTCAAGGAGTGTTCTGTAAACAGAACGGAGGGCAGGGCGCCAGGAGCACCTGCCTCTCCGCATTGACATTAATTGTTTGGGGGAGAAAGGAGAAAAGCCCTGCTCCTGCCGCGCGTGTGCTCGCAGTGTGCCCGTGCCCCAGTGGCTGGGGAGGCGGGGGTGCTGCCCGGCGGTGGGCGATGCCTGGCAGCGCTGGGTGCCGCAGAAAAGCCGGCTCTTGCACCCAAACCCCGCGTCGGCTCTGCCTTCCTTTACCGCTTCATTCCTGAGCGATGCCTGAGGATCCGAATGCTTGCTAAAGCTATTGGTGGTTTAAACCTCTTAGTGTCTTATATCACCCTTGGTTCCTGCTATTGTTTTCTCTCCCTGTACCGTGTGTAATCCCTTGCCGGGCGCTGCCAGGCTCCTGACCTCGCAGCTCCCCTGCATCGCCGAGTTCCTCAGGCACAAGTTTTGTCCTGTTCTGGGGGTGGGTATAAAGGAGCTGGAAGGCTCCTGCACCCACACAAGCAGTGGAGAAGGATTAGACCGTGCACGGACAAGTCCCTAGCGGCCCCGCCGCGCAATCTCACGGTAAGCCACCTCACCCCTCCCAGCAGGGAGTTAATCTCCGGGTCTCAAGCGTGTGGCACCTCCCGCAAAGCGGCATCAATGTTTGCAGGGGCTCAGGGGAGGATGATGCTGTGGCAGCTCTGGTGCCATTTCCCTCTACCCCTTTCCAGACTGCAACCTGTGCAGCCCCAGCTGAATAGCTCTCCGCCTCTCATGAGCACAGCTCCAAGGACCTAAAGCGTTGACACACAAGTACGCACATTTGAGGTTGACATCCTAAGGGTACCCATTGTGCACGGCATCTCCAAACAACAATAACCCGGGAGCTGGTTCTTCCCTTATAGCCAGGAAGGGCATCAAGGCACACGGGGTTATTCGATGGTGGTGGGGATGTGGGTGGGCTGGACATGATGCAAATGCAGACGGGACACGAGGCTGAATCCTTGTTTGGTGCTTGGAGTGTAACTGAGGCTGCCAGAGCTGCCTCCGGGACACCTCCTGTCTCCCTGCTTAAACAAATAATGCTTGCCTGAGGCACACAGCAGGCCCAAGCAAAGCAATCCAGAAATCATCCACTGGTGCTGATGGATTTGTTAGCTGGTGTAAAGGGTATACTGGTTTCATCTGAACACCACAAGGCTGATTACAACTTGCTAAAGAGCTTTCCTGGCTGTTGCATTCAAAGATCTTCCTACAGATGCAGCTAATATCAGCAAAGGGCTGACAGCTAATGTTTGCTTGCTGCTCTGCCTTGGAGCTAGATGGCACGACCAAATTTTGCAGGTATTGCTCAGTTACAGTGAAACAGCATGTCAAAACTTCTGCATTTGCTCACCTTATGCGTGCAGAAGAGCCTGGATAGCAGTGTCACCAGAGGTGACTCTTCAGTTCAGCAACACAAGCAGGAAAATGACCAGCCAAGGCTCTGTGATGGGAAGCAGTTCATACAGTGCTTCCTCAAGAGAGAGAAATCTGCAGCAAAATTGTGTTTGTTGTAGCATCACCCACTTTAGAGGAGGGTTATGTGGGTACAGCAGAGCACTGGGAACAATGTGGTGTTCTGTTGGTGCTGCATTACTCCAAGGTTTTGGCACTGACCACGTCTCCAAAACTGATGGAGATCTGCTGGAGGAAAGCACCAGTGAAGTCAAACATCTCCTGTTCCTTGCTTTTAACTAGATTTTGTTATTTGATGCCCCAGCTTTCATTTTTCTTTCTCCATCTTTCTTCTCTTGAAGTCAGCATTCCTTACTTGGAACACTTTTAAATGTCACTGTTCTGGCTTCAGACTGACTTAACTTTTTTCTGTCCTGCCTAATATCTTCCTCAGTACCTCCTAAATGTATCTCTCTCTGCCCCATCACTCTTCTTTCAGGGATGGCCATCCTACCTTAGTTCCTGGCCCTGGATGCTTCCCAGTGAATTGCACATCCCCAAGCAGTCAGACCATGCTTGGTGTCCCCAGCTGACATCAGGGACCCAGGCAGAGTTTCAAGCCCCCACAATGGATGGGGAAACCTGCAGGTTTGAGGGGGAGGAAAAAGAAAGGCTGCCCATGGCCAATGCCTCTCTCCCCCCATCCTGCCCTCTCCCAGTTTAACCATTAACAGGCTGGCTGGCCCTGCCAAGACAATGGTCTGTTTGTTTAGCATGGGGGGAGCTCATATCAGGGGCCTGGCAGATTTATCAAAGCGGAGTGATTAGCTCTATTAGAGAAGGGATTTGTGTAAACAAAAAGACAGGTGCAAAGAGACGATTCCAGCTGGCAAGGGCTTCACAGAGCATGAAGCATTTCAGTGGCAATAAAACTTCTTCCAGGAAACAAGAGTCAGACTGGAGAGAGCATGTGTGATTTTAACCTATTTGACTGGCCCTCCCAACCACCGACCCTCCCAACCATTCATCCTCTCTGCCCCAGGTGAGGGGATTGTGGCCTTTGGTGTGCCCATGTCTCTCACTGCTCCCCCGAATTTCCTCCTGTGGATGGGTTGCAATGATGCCACGTGGTAGTGGAAGCTGTCCCTTGGGGATGTGCCACTTGTCACCCCTGAGCCATACAACGGACTCCAGTTCACAGTGGGAAGGCTAAACCCCATCCTACCATCCCAGTGGTCTTCCTTCCTTCAGCCTTGTCCTGCTCGAGTGATGCTGGACCACCGTGCTCCCACCAATTGTCAGCAAAGGAGTTTGTCATTTGCCGACAAATGTGGCTTGGTGCAACCCTGGTGCCAACCTCTGCAAGTAAAGACAAAGGCTGAATCCCCAAAATGCCCAGACCTTGACCTATTTTGAGAGCTTTCTTTGGAAACAGAACAGGAAAGCCCTATTGACAGCATGCATACCGTAATCTACTAATTCAAAACACCTCTATTCACTGCATTTGCAAATTTATCCTAGTAGCTGCTCTGTAAAATTATTATTCAGTTTAAACTACATCAAGCATAATAAGCGTGATTTTCACCCCACTCCCAGAGTGGTAAAGCTTTGTCACAAGAAACACTTGAAAGCCAAGCACACAGCTCTCCCAGCCCACCTCTTTGGAGCATTGCTGAGCAGAAGTTGAAGTTTTGATTGTGAAAGGTCACGTGAGCAAAGCAAATCAAGGAAACAGGAGGAAGCTCACCATGGGCTGTGGTTTAATTTCTCTGATTTGAGATCTTGCAAATGTGAGCCAGGAAAAGAGAAATTTTTCACCCCCAGCTGCAGTTCATTGTCACAGCAGAGGACTGGTAACAATAATCTGTCATTTTTTTCTTCTGCAATGACCTTTCCTGCAATAGCAGGTATGTTTCCTGCTTCCCTTGCTACCTGTGTCCTTAAATGATCTCTTCAAAGGAGCTGTACTGATGCTGTAATGTTTTACTGAATGTTACATGCATTAAACTGTTTCTTCAGACACGTTATATTGGCCAAGAATATATTAGCAGTGCTGGCTGAGGGCTGGGGTTTGTAGATGATTCAGGCCCAGGAGGCACCTACGTACCTACTGAGATTTTTAGAAGCACTCTGGATTATAGTCTGCAATTCTAGATACTGATTAGTTTGTGTCTTTAGGTGCCCATCAATGTTTGACTTATTTCTCTCTATTATTATTATTTTCATTTTATTACTATTTAGTATTACTATTATTATCTTTTGGCTCAATTATTAAGCTGTTCTTATTCTAACCCATGAGTTTTCTCACTTTACCCTTCCAGTTCTCTTCCTCTCATCCCACTGGTTGGGGGAGTAAGTGAGCAGCTCTGTAATGCTCAAATCCCAGCTGAGGTTAAACCACAACAGGTGCTCAGGGAAAAATCCAGTCCTCAGGGTGGCTCCTGACACTTCTTTTGTGCTCAGGTCACTGGTGTACCCAAAGGCTGCAGCCAAGGTGCCACTGCACATCACTGATTTCTGCACAGCCTGTGGAACTTCAATCCACCTTGCCCTGCCTTGGCTTTTTTTTTTTTTATATACCAACGGAGATGATAAGGTTGGTCTCTGTTTGCAAAGTATGAAAGATTTCATGAGCTATTGCTCTGCTTGCAGCTGGCCACGTGTGTAACTGCATTCTTTGACTGCTTGGATGTACTGGTTATCACTGAGGGTAGCTGTAAAATTAAGCCCTGGGGCTATGTCTTCAGAAACAGGTGCCTCAAATGTGGGCCCAAAGCATGCACATCCTTAAGGAGAGCAGTGCAGCGAGCACTGGGCCCTGTGCACACACTACCCATTTTTCTTGAACAGCACATGTTTCAACTGCCCAAAGTCTGCCCACTTGAAGTTATCCTTTGAAGTCCAGCTTTGTATGGTTTTGATGACGTTACTTTTCTGAGAAATCCAGCAGCTCACTCACTGCATCTGTGTCTTTGCTGCACTTGCTGTGTGGATGACTTGTGTGTTTGGTCCCTGGATGAGGATGATTGTCATTTGTCCTGATATTTGTCCTGCTTTTTGTCCTTCCCTCCCACCCTGCGATTGTGACCTGCTAGCATTCTGCTCCATGCTGTTTCTCTGTTTATGGGACATGTGGGGCTAATGATGAGACAGATGCTACAAACAACTCTCAAAGCCTGAACAGGTCCCAGCATGTGAGTTCCCTCTTATCAGGCTTGCGGCGGTGCCTTTTGCACCTTCCTTCATGCTAACACTATTTCACCACCAGGAGCATGCATGTCCTCTCTCCTTCTCCCTTGCCACCTTGCTGGTTTATGACCATTTGTTTTTGTTCATCTCAGCTGAAAACAAAAGAGCAAGAAAAGATCTGCGTGTGTGTGTGTGAAATCAGAGGTTCAGTGAGAGCAGAGCTGGCATCAAACCACAGTAGGACCTAAGTAGAGCCCTAAGCACTGCACCTGATTTCTCATATTCATGCTTTCCTCACAGCAAACAAGCCTCTGTGCTGCTTCAAGCTAAAACCTTTCTGGTTGAAGTGTTCCTGTTTTACCAGTATCACATAATTTGCATTGAGGGTCAGTTCCACTTTCACTTGGCATTTTGTAGCTATTGAAAGGAGAAAGCTCAGAGGCTCTGCTCTTGCCTCAGACTTCAAGGAACAGAGCATATTTCACCCCATTAATGTGAAAGCATCAATTCTCTTCTGCATTCAAATGGCAAAATAGATCCATCAGTGTGACAGAACTGTCTGAGGGATCTTCATTTACGCCTTTTCCCCAAGGGTCAAACAGTGGACATAGGCGAGAGTGGAAAGAAAACCGGGCTCATGAAAATTCATGCAATTATTTCTTGGCAAGTCATCACTACCATTTTGCTTTTGGGTCAGGAGGGTGTAGAAATGCTGGTGGCTGGGCAGAGATCCTGTGAACCTGGCCTGCCTGCTGCCTTGCACACCCCAAGGAGCCTGGCCACGGCACACTGCTGTGAAGAAATGGCAAACCTGTGATTTCCCCTGCTTTTTGCTCCTCCTGGGCTATGCTTTGCCAAGGGTGCCTTTTGCTGCATCATCACTCAAATTTAGTTTGCACATAGGCAGGAAGTGAACGAGAGGAGAGGCAAATGAGATGTTCTGCCCCTGGCTTCTTAACAGAAAGGCTTCAGTCTACTTTGCCACATAATCAAATCCATGCAAATGCTGGGTGTCAGCAATGTCTAATGGTGGCTGTTTCAGACAAGGACGAGGTAGGGGTGTTCACTGAAACCTGTGACAGCACCTGTATGTTCTGACCAACAGATGACCTGCTGAGAGCCCCAAAATTTGCAATGCATGTACAAAAGGTGTCTTTTGGATTGTCTGGATGTCACAGATCTCAGTGCTTTGATGGAAGGACGGTGGCAGTCTTGCATGTGAGTCACAGCTGACATTGCTCTGGGTGGACTTGGGCTAGCTGAGAAGGTGCCAGTGGTCCTGTGCAGCCTGTGCCTGATAGCCAGCAGTGTCACATACGGGTTGGTCACGTATTGTCCACCTAGAGAGGCAGGGCTAGAGACCCATCACTGTCACTGCAGTCAGAGGGCTTCCAGCTCAGGACACCCTTTGTCTCAGATAGCTCTGCTCCATGTGTTATGCATTTCACCCTCCCAGTGCCATGCAGCAGCAAAGATTGGCACTGTTTCTAGGAATGGAGGGGTGTAAACCCACAGATGCCTTATTTCTGGGTGCCCTATTTGTATTTTTGCCCTCCTTAGTCAAGGGCAAACAACAGAGCTGGAAATGAGCCTGATGCAGCCTCTCTCCTTGAAATCTGTCCCAGTGCTTCCAGCAGCACGGAAATGCAGCAAGACTCCCAGAGCCCTATGCACCTCTTGTCTGGAACATATACTTGTGTGGAGAGGTACAAGTGCTTCCTATCTGGTAAGTGCTCTTAAGAGCTGTTTACAGCTTGCAGACACCAGCAGAAATCCCTGGGAGGATGGAAAGGGAGCTGCCACCCAAATCCCTTCTACTTGGGATTAATTTGTGCTTCGCAGCATGTTTCCCTGGTGGAGCAGCAGTGGCCCCAAGGATTATTCTTGTGCTAACCAACCCACTGGCTGGCCCCAGCCCCACTCCTCCTGCAGGCAGCTCTGCTTCTCAACAGAAGGTCTTGCCCCAAGTTGCTCCGTTGCCCCCAGTACTGGGTTTCCATCAGAAAGAATCATCTGTGATGTGTGGGCTGTGGGCAGGCAACACAGAAAATTAATACCCTTCTCTTCACTGTCTCAGAGGAGGGAGATTTTCCTGCCATCCAAATAGTGCCATCAGGATTTGCCATAAGAAAACAAAACTAATAATGCCAACAGCAACAAAAGCCAGTGCATATGTAAAGGAGACTCAACAACGAGGCTCATGCATTATGACAGCTCTCAAGGACAGCCCTAAACCTCAACCATCTCTGAGGACATTTGTGGTCCTCCTTCTGGGAGGCCAGCCTGGGTACCAAGGGGCACCAGCACTGCAGCTTTGTGACAGAGAGGTGCTGGGCTGCTCTGAAACCCTCCTCCCAGGCACTCAGCACCCTTAGTGGCCATGGAAAGACCTGCTCAAGCCAAGACAATTAGGAAAAAATACCTTCAAAGAAAGGTATTGAGCATGTGGAAGGACACAGAAGTTATGTTATGAAGGCTTCCTTCACTATCTTTTGTGTGCTGACTTATGAGTCTGGGTGGCTGCCAAGATGATTTGTAGTGGGGGAGCATCAATGATTGCAATGGCTGCTGCTGGCCTTGATAAAACCCCAGCTTTGGATCATGAGTGTCTGTCCTTCCCTTATATGACAGAATCCCAGAATGGGTCAGGTTGGATGGGACCACAGGGGGTCATCTGGTCCAATCTCCCTGCTCAAGCAGGGCCATCCTGGAGCACATGGCACAGGACTGTGTCCAGATGGTTCTTGAATATCTCCAGTGAGGGACACTCCACAAGTTCTCTGGGTAATCTGTTCCAATGTGGAGTTACCTGCACAGTAAAGCTCCTCCTCTCCTCTCCTCTCCTCTCCTCTCCTCTCCTCTCCT
>VXBQ01000656.1:1122943-1134903 GCA_013400175.1 Phainopepla nitens | reverse complement strand
CTCCTCTCCTCTCCCTTTCCTATCCTACATATCAGCAGCAAACCTACAGAGAAGGGTTCAAAAAAGGAGTGCTGCAGCCTGCTGAGTTAAGCTGCAATGGAGTGGTAATATTACTTATGCCTGCTGGTGCAGCAGAGCACAGCTCTTTAGAGAGGGCAGGTTCCTCTTCTGTGCCAGGAAATCCCAGTAATTCCCATTGCTTGCTGCAGACATCAGACTGGAGAGCCAAAACTAACAAGCAGAGGCAGCAGCACCAGGGCTGAAGGCCACCAGGGAAGAGGATGGCGGGGTTCTACTGCACATTGGTGATGGAGACTGGCCACACAGCTCTGCCTTCATGCCTGTAAAGGTGTCTGGGTGAAGTAGTGGCCCTTGCTGAGGCAGCAGCCAGCTTCTCTTTTCTGCACCAGGTGTTTTTAGACAGTTTCCTCATCTTCAGCAACCCTGAAACCCCTGTGGGCCCTTCCACCTCTGTCCTGCCATAAGTGGCTGATAATCCATCTCCTACACATCTGCCATTGGCTTACTGGCTTTTATTTTATTTTATTTTATTTTATTTTATTTTCTTTTATTTTATTTTATTTTATTTTATTTTATTTTATTTTATTTTATTTTATTTTATTTTATTCCAGGTAGCTCCGCTATGGTTTGGCAGTACTTGCAGTGAACCCTGGCCCATCCTAGGGCAGGGGGCACCTGTCTGGTGAGGGCTTTGCTGCAGACCAGCTCCGTGCTGCCGGTGGAGCATTCCTCATGCTCCCTTTCCACAAAGGTGTGCATGCCTTTCGTTGCCTGCCAGGGAAGCGGAGGAACAGGATTGCTCAATTAACATATATGTACCTTGGCAGGGCACCAGCCCGAATCGCTGGCTCCACCCTGCCTTCCCTTCCCTGTAGCCATATCGTTTCCCCCCTCCTTCTTTGACATACCATTCCTCCTCGCTATCTAGGCTAATCTTCATCAGTCATTGCCCCGATGCTCTCCTGCTCTGACATGCTCCGAGTTTCAGTACAATTCCTGCGGCAGGTCGTGTCACGTCCTCTCACGCCGGCTGCTTTACATGGATCCACGCTGAGGCACCGCACAGCCTTGAGCAAGACTTCTTCTGCTTGCAGTAATTTAGGGTGTCTTTCTTTATTGCTGGCGGTTCAGCTCCCCGGGAGGAGGAGCCGAGGCTTTCGGTTTGCTTTGGAGAGTTGGCTAAAACGCGGCACAGGGCAGAAACCAGCCAGCGTGTTCCAGCTTGAGCTCCCGCCCGTGTGATTTAGACACTGAGGGATGCAGATTTGTTATTTCTGGAATGTCAGTGAGTTTCACTTGGGGTGGTTTTTTGTTTGTTTTCTAGAAGGGCCAGACTGATACCCTGTTTATGGCCAGCACACTGTGCTCTTTTGAGCAAAAAGGATCTGCTTCTGCAGGGCTCTTGGCCACATCTGTGCTGCTGCAGGAGATACACCACTTCCCTCACCAGCCCGGGTGTGCGGACGCAGAAATCAAGGCTCTAACAAGGGAAGGAGTCGGTCTGTGCCATTCATCCCTCCCTGAACTTCCTGTGCCCTGTGCTGCCCTGCCCACCTCAGTCCTGCTCTTCATCTCTCCAAGCCACACCAACCCCTTTTCCCGTCCTTCACTTGTGCTCTCTGTTTACACACATCCCTCCCTGTTTGCTTCACATCTTTGCAGGGTTCTGCTTTATTGTGTTAGATGACACCTTTCCTTTTCACCTTGCAACTCAGCTGTGCAGTCCTCAGCATGGTACATAAAGGACATAAAGAAGTGCCACTCTTTCTTTGGTAGGAGGTCTGTGAAATCTCCCTCCTGTCCACTCAGACCATGTCTTGCTGCTGCAGGTGGGGTTTTCAAAGCATCAAGCAGTGCATTTCAGTGAGGGGTGAGTGATGGGGAAAACCTTGGTAGTTTTGATTGTGCAGGTGAAGGAGAAGTACCTGAACTGCCATAAGGAGACAGAGGTGAAACATCTCCAAGTATGGGCTGCAGGAGCAAATCAGGAGGCTCAGTGAAACAAAGGCAGTGTTCCTGTGTCTGTGATTGCCCAGGCTGCTCAGTTAACATGCAAAAGAGATCGTGCAGCTTTCATGTTTACATCTGGTACTGCTTCCCTGGACAAGTGACAGGGCTGGGCAATGGGCTGTGATCTGTGGTCCCTGTGCTTTGTTATATAGTGGTTACACGAGCTGATATTGCAGGGCACTTTGAATACTAATTAGGTGTTTGCATGTTATCTTTTGCCCTAAGTAATTGCCATAGAGCTGACAGATGAGATGTGGTGAGAGAAGGCTGTGCCAGAGGGAGGACACATTGCATGGAGAGGGGTGAGGCCATGGAAACTGGGACCTATCCTTTCCTTTTGGTAAGTTCCCAAAGGGAGTTTAGAGTCAAGCTGAGAAATGTAATCAAACCAAGTTATAAATACACCCAACTATAGCTGTCCCACTCTGAGTTTCCAGATACTTTTTTCTTGGTGGTGTTACTGCTGCTGGGTCGCAAATAAACTCATGGAAACATAAGAACTCCTCTTTCATGAAGGACTCTGTGTTTCCCAAATCTGTGGCCTTTCTAACATGGTGCTGTTCTCCCTGTGATCCTTTTAGCTTGGCTGAAACACTCCACATTTATACTCTTCAGGGCAATATCTCTCCAATGACATGTAAAACTTCAAACTGAACAAGGTGGAGCAGCCCCTGAGCCCTGGTGTCTCTGGTTGTCTCACCTGCTCCATCAGGGGAAGGAAGGAGCAGAGCAAGGAGGGAAAGGACACCCCATCCATGATGGGCATCATTTTGTGCCTCCTCTTGTTATTTCCATCATGGCAAACAGCTGTTGCTTTTCTTTTAATTAGCAATAAATAAGGAAGAAGGAAGTTCTGAATTCAGGCGTATGGAAATGCTTGGCCAAAAAGCAAAAAAGAGAGAGAAATCAGTTTGAGGAACTTATTTCCTTTCACCATGACAGTTTTATCCCCTCCTGAAAAGAAAAAGGCAAGAGCGAAACTTGTCTGGTGTAACCGCTAAACCACTAAAAAGGCCAACAAAAATGAGTTGCTTAACAATTGGTCTTCAAATAAAGGTGGAACAGAGCTGTGCTTGTTGCAGGCCTGTTCCCTATCTTTGCTCCCCATGACTAAGACGTTTATCACGTGCTAAACCAGGGCAAGTTATTGCACTAAACGAGCAACGATGACACCAAATCTGGAGGCACTCTGCAGGGGTGTCTTCAGAGGTGCTGTGCCAAAGCCAGCCTGCTGCAGCTGCTCAGCTCAGGCTCACCAGACAGCCCTGAGTACCTTTAGGGACCCACATCCAACCCGGGCTCCAATCCCAATGGCAAGGCACCAGTTGAGTCCTGCTACCCCTGGTGCCTGCTGGAGTTCGGCCATGCCCGGGCAGCCTGGCTCTGCCCCCAGCCCCTCTGCTCCCTCTCCTGTTCGACCAGCCACTGCCTGGCCCCTGAGACAATGGGGAGGAGGAGGAGGAGGGCATTAGGCAAATATCCCTGGCTTCTTAAGATTCCTGCTTAATGAGCACATTTGCTCTGTGCTGCATTGCCCCTCTATCAGTAATCTTATCAGGCTGAGCCTGCCTCTGCCACCTGCAAGCAGAAATATGGGGGGGGGGGAGAGGGGGGGCATAGACCAGTTTGTTTTAAGTTCCTAGGCACTAAAGTCAAGAAGGAGTTTCAAAGTGAACTTATCACTTTATTTTTTCTCATTAAAAAAAAAAAAAGGATAAAACATGACCGGCTTGCTTTATGATTCACTGATTGCAGATGTTTCCTGTCAGGTGGCGGCGGTGCTTGGCTTTCTGTTTGTCACTTCCAAAAGGCGAAGGTGCTTGGCACCACTTGGAGCACGTGCTGAGCCACCAAGCCATACAAGCTGCCTCCCCAGGAGCTGCCAGGTCCGAGGGCTTCACATCTCTACGTGCCTGCGTCTGTGCCAAAGGACTTTCATATCTGTTCTTGGGCTAAAAACACATTTCCAAAAGGAGTCATAGGGACTCGCTGAGGAAAACAAGGTGTGGTAAGGGGTAACTGTCCACTGCCACTTCAAGTGGGTTTTAAAGTATTTTCTGGCCAACTGCTCAGACATCTTACTCATACCATGTTCGGGTCGGGTCTTGACCAGCAAACAGGCAGAGAATTACATCTGACCTCACCTGTGACCTTACCAAATCCTGCAGCCTGGGTGCCCAGACACTGTCCAGAGGTTCAGTGCTGGCCCACTCCCAACTATTAATCTTGGAGCCTGGCACAGGCTTTATCACATTCATGCACAAAACAATACACAGCCACTATCTTCATCATTAAAGAACAGAAAAAAGTATAAATCCTCTATTTCTACAAGTGTATTAAAAATATATAGGACCTCAAGTATTGGAAAGTAGTCTTGACTATGTCAAGAAGAAAATTCTGAAAAGTTTTGAAGCCTCATCCTTTTTTCAAGTGAAAAGTTGCACCAAAAATCTCAGAGGTTCTGAGTAACAGAAATCACAGAAAAGATGTGCTGGACACAGCACTGCTGACATTAAAAAATGTGAATTATCTCTCTTTTGACTGTTTACCTTATGTATGCCAAGAGCATCATAGCCCCCTTCCCTCATTAGCCATGCCATGACTGCATCAAGGTATAAATACAGGGTTTATGGAAACAGTGAGTGTTTCCAGTGGATGTTTGGATGAACAGCAATGCTCACCAACAATGTGCATGCACCTGCTGTGCTGCCATCGATGGTGTCTGCTGTAAGGTCTTCGCTGGGGTCTGTCTGAGGGCGAGCGGTGGCAGGGGCATGCAAAGGCAGATGATGAAGCAAGAAGTGCATTTTCTATATCCAGTCCTGGCTGCTGGCCTGTGTCTGTGCCCAGTCAGGTGTGCTGGTGCCGTGGCTCAGCTGGGCTGCAGCTATGCAGGAGCACTCTCAGCCCTGCAGCTTTGTGTGCACAGGTTGCTGGCGTGGGTCAGGATGAGAGATGCCAGCCTTATTCTGGAGACAGGGAAGGAGCCTTTTCATCTCAGGGATGGCTGTGAGCAGCATTCATACATGGGCTGAGGTGTGGGGCAAAGCCCTCAGATGAACACACTGCTAAACCTACCACTGAGCCCTCTCAGAGCCAAGACCTGCATCCAAATGTCATACTGGTGCTTTTTTGAAGGGGGAAAAACCCACCCTGAGATAGCAAAATGTAGAGGCTCTAAGAATAATCTTCCCCCTCTTTCTGCCCTGCTGAGCCATGAGGATGCAGGGTAGCTGGAGGCACAGCTTGCTCAGGGTCTGTCAGCTCCCCAGCCCTACCCTGCACTTTAAACAGGACGAACAGGTTATGACATAGAAGTTTCAAAACCTGGGGGGGTACCTCGCACGGGAGAGGTTAATGCAGGGGCACTCTAGGCCCCTGGAGAAGGGGAGGGGATGCTTTCAGACTTGAAAGGCAGACACAACTTCTCCAAAAATTGGAGCTGGCTCAGAAGGCAACCAAACTCACTCTCCCCTCCCACGTCTCTCCTCTGGCAGCTCAGTGAAGCCTGTAGCTTGGCAGGCAGAGGCTCAAAAACACATTGCCCCAGGCAAGGCTGTATCTCATCCTGATCAGAGCAGCCCAGGGCCAGGATCTCAGCACTGGCTGGAGAAATCCTGAGCATCCAGCTGCCAACCAGCTGAGGGGGAAAACTGCACTCCCTTGCCTAAACACCGATCTGAAACAGCCCAGCCATACCCAAAGATCAATAGCCTCAAACCCAGAGCCTGTAGAGATGCTGCTGGTGAGGTCTCTGTTCCATTCCCATCACCATGGTGGAAGTGAGGCTGGAAGAAAAAAGACACAAGTGAGTCTTGGGTTTATTACTCTAACTGGCATGATGGTGTGGGAATGCTGTGGGCAACCCATAAGATAGTGAGATGTTAGATTTTAACAGGCTTAAGGGGAAAACTTGCCCTGTGATGAAAGGAGAGGAAAGCTCTTGTCCCTGGGTGTAAGATCCCTTCCCTGCCATGCCCTGAGTTCATTGCACAACCAGCACTTTATGGAAGGTGAAAAGAAGAAAAACTCCTTTTTGGCTGCCCCATGGCCTCAGGACTCCCTGTGTTGTGCCCTTGCCTCCTCACTGTGGGTGCTGAAGCCCTAAAATGGGGCTGCAGCACCCACCATCACAGTACAGAGCTGCCCTGGCGGGGTCAGCAGGCAGAAATTTGAGTGTCAAAACACTTCTACAGGGTCCATCACTGTGCCTGCCCCAGCTACCCCAGAGCAACCTGAAGAAGAAGCAAACACTTGGTAAAAGATGAGAAAAGCCTTGGAGGACTTGGAAAAGTTGCTTGTGAGCTCTTAACTGAACTGAAGTTTGGGCAGCATACCTTAAAGTTGCTGTAGTGGGAAGGACCTCTGTGGGGTCCAAAACACTCTGTAAGGGTCACCCTAGGAATAGTGGTGTCCAAGCAGCCAGCTGGTGTTAGCACAGGTTCTGGGGCTCAGGAACTGCCTGTGCTGCCTGTGAGGGAGAAGGAGAAAAAGCAGCTTTTTGGGGCAGGAGTAACCACTAGGTATACTCAAGAAATATTTGTTATACTCCAGCAGCCTCCATGCTGTCCTTTGTTTCCTTAAAACTGCTAGGAGCCCTCTCATGGGATTTAATACGTCATTTTACAAGAGGTATGTCCACCCACTTACAGTGCAAAGCTGAGTGGCATCAGGAAAGTAATTGGTGTGCCTGGTCTCAGGGCTATTTGGTGCTCAGGGCATGCAGACCTGAGTGGGAAACCCCCAAGGAGTCATAACAGGAGCTCCAGAGGTTGACCATTGACCTGGACTCCCTCCCAGTTCCAGCACAGCTCCATGCAGTCCCCTTCTATACTGTTCCCTAACTAAGAGATGGTGTGGCAGAGAGGGAGGCGCTGTGTGTGAGTGTCCCTGGCTCGGCTCGGCTCTGCTCGGCCATCCTTGTGTTAGGGATGCAGTGGCTGAGCATCCCAGCTGCTCCTCGAGCACTGCAGTGGGAAGGGCAGGCAGCGAGAACGCTCCATGCTGCTTGAGCTCCCCCCACTGCCTGTGCTCCCCCATGGCTGACGGGCTCCCAGACTCTGGAGAGTGACAGCCTGACATTTCCCCTTCTCCTTCTGTCTCTGAGTGTCATTTCTCAGCATAGCCAAGCTCTCTGTCCCCTGTAGTGCTTTGGAGGGCACCCACTGCAGTCACTGCATCCAGCAGGAGGGAGGAAAAGGGGGTGGGGGGACAGTAGAATGCAGATGAAGACAGCTGGGAACCCCCCATCTGCCAGAGGGTCAAGGTTCACTCCCAGCCATTGTGGGAACTTCCTCATGGATCCATACACCTTTTTTTTCTAATCATTTATTCTAGCTTCTGAAGCCCTCCAGTGACAAGCTGTCATTTTGCTCTTTTAATCATATTTTGTGCCTGTGCTGCTTTCTAGGCGAGTCTCTGAGCTGCTTCCTATCTCTCCCAACACTTAACCATCTACAGTCTGAAAGACATGCAGAGATGTTTTTCTCTCTTCTGGAGGATGAATCCATCCCCCCTTTTGCCTTCCTTTCGGCAGCTGCTGGAGCTGGTTCTACAGTTGAAGTTTATTTGCAGTAAGATCCCCATGAAGGAGAAGGGAGAGCACTTGGAGAAGAAAAGGATGGCAGTCCTCAGGGAAACCCCTTTGTGACTCCTGGTTCAACTCAGATCTAGGTCCAAGGGATGTAAAAACTAAATATTCTTACCTATTTGCTGTTCTCAGTAACTCTCTGAAGGGCTGAAAAGATGGTGTGGAAGAGAAAGCTACTGAGGGTTCAGTAATGCAATTTTCTGTTTGTTGGGCAGCACTTACCAGGAGCCCTGAGAAGAGGTGCCCAAGCCCTGCTATCCCTGTGCTACTCTGGCTGGGTTTGCTCTGGTGCAAGCTGTACATTGCCAGCAGAAATTCTTGAAGCCCAAATGTCTGCCAGATCACCTGGAAGCCTGAGCCCTTCCCAACAAGCCCGGGGGCAAGGAAGCAGGATGCTATTCTAACACAGAAGACACTTTTATACACAGCATTTGCTTGAGCAATCTACAGAAATGGCACTCAGCTTCCCTGGCAGCTTTGCAAGTGCCAGGGAAAATTCACCAAGGAGATATTTTTAAATGGTGGAAGAATTGTCTCTTTGCAGATGGAAAGCAGGTAAGGAGGTGGCCCTGCTGCCCTTATCTTTTGTGCAAGTGAGTGGCTGGCAGGGCATCAGAAGACCTCTGAACTCTGCTTTGTATATCCACACAGACCACTGTGACTGAATGGAGGAGAAGCTCATCTGGAGCAGAGCTTCCCACACCAGTGACGCCTGTGGTCACCATTTATATGCTGCAGAAAGAGGGCTCTCAGGGACTTTAAGGGAGCTGCTGCAGTGCTTGGGAGGGTTTTGGTGGGGTCTGTACTTCCCTCACCTTCCCCCACTCTCACTCTGCCCTTCTTTCAGCTGTGGGTCCCCTGTAATGAGTGGTCTCTGCCAAGGGGCTCCTCTGAAACGAGGTCTTGCTGCATCTGGCTGTCAAAGTCCCCTTCCCTGGCTGTGGCAGCAGTGACATTTAATACTCCCCAGCCTTGCAAACACAACACCTTTGGGATTCAGTCACCACATGGATCGAGCAGTGGGCTTACACTGCCATAAGCAGGGACAGATGGCGAGGACGAGTGTGTTGCTCAGGTACAAACAGCAGCAAGAGGTGATAAGAAAGGTTGTGTGTGGTTGCTGAGGGAGACCTTCTACAAGCAATTGCCTGTAAAAACTCCTGTAAGATCCAGGATGAGTTTGCAAGGTTGATAGTTAGATTAATAATGCTCTCCCTCACGGGACAGGAATTTGCCCCGTGGCAGATCTCAGCCTCCAGCTCTGCAAGATGCACATACATCTGGCTGTGTAAAATGTAGCTGGATCTCATCCATGCTAGGGTCAGCAGCAGGGCTGGGGCAAATGCCTGGACCCCCTAAGTGCCACACAATCCCCTGCCATAGATCATCACTGCAGCCTCTGCTGCTTTTCCACTTCTCTTAGTTGTACCCCACATCTTCTCTGTGAACCTGTAAACTTTGCCTGCTTCTCCAACTCTGAAATGAATGGTTTATTCTTCATTTTCATAATTAATGTTATTCCTATTATTAAGGGCTACCAAGAATCTGGCTTTGAGGGATGTGTTAAAGGAGATTATGGCTAAATATGTGGGATTGGACAGGCCCTACCCTATGGCTTGACAGCCAGCGGTGTGCATCGTCCCTGACTTGGAAATGTGCTGGTGGCAGTTCTGATTGATTACAGGTGCCAGTCTGGTAACACAGTTGCTGAACACAGCATATTCCTCCTTTCAGATTCTGATTCCCACTTCCCTGAATAAGTCCCAGATAAGATGACCTTGTCAATGCTTGCCTGACAGTTTCCCAACCTGTTTACTCCGATCTCTTCCTGGTCATCCCAGGAAAGCGCTGCTGGGATGGAGATACTCTATGTGCAAACCCAACACGAGCAGAGCAAGGACAGTGACAGTCTTTATACCTCAGCCTCTTCTTTTTCAGTGCCAGAGCTCCTTGCTCCCTACAGAGAAGCTAAAAGAAAGGAGTGGGTGCAGGGGCAGGAGTGGGGGGTGATGGTGTGCCAGAGACCCTCAGCCACTCCTCCTCGAGGAGATGCACATTCATCAGCTGGAGCTGATGCCAAGGGGGAAATATTCGTCCCCTCGCCCAGCTGTGTGACAAGGGACCCACAGGCAAAAGATGACTGTGACACCTTCTCATTTGCAGCAAACTTGACGCAGTTTTTCCTTTCTTGATTCCCCTCCTTCCCTTGCCTACCCACCTCACCTACCTGCAAGTCACTTCTCAGGAGAGGGGCTGCATTCCTCCCACAGCTCAGCAGCAGAAATGCAAAGAGGCAGAGAAGCAGCCTGCACCTGCCACAGCCTGGTGAGATTCCTACAGTCCTTCAAGCACTTAGACTGAAACTGGAAAACAGCGCGACCAGCAAGGAACTCTTTCAGGAGTGCATGGCACAGTAACAAGGGCTGAGAAAGGTTCTAATCCTGCAGTGGTAACAATGGTGTGGGACAGACTGGGTACGTGTCTAGATCTGACTGTTGGATTTGAAATCCAAACTCTTAAGAAAGCCTTGAAAACTTTTAAGTACCTTTAAAAACCCCAAAATCTTTGAAGCCATCATCATGGCAGTAAAGGTGCCATCTCGGGCAGGTGCATCTGCTCAGCATGTTCAGGAAGCAGCATACAGTTCCTCTCTGCTGGCAGAGGGAGCTCCTGCAGCCACAATGTCACAAAGAGAGTAGAAACCATGAATATCCATGTGCCAGACAAAGGCTTCTATTTCTTGGGATTCAGAGAGCGGAAGAGTGGGTTGCAAAGGGCTGGAAACATCAAGAGAGGAGAGCTCATGGTTGTCACTAACAAGTCTTTTGGGGATGTGCCTGGTCAGGAATGCTCTCCTCTGGCCATCAAGGATAAGGTCCTCCTCAGGGCAGTGCTCAAACAGTGGCAAAACAGCAGCAACAGCAGCTTTACCCAGGGGTGAGGGATGTCTGAGGGATGTGGCTGTGAGTTCCCACCTCCTAAAAGCCTGAACTGCTGACTGCCAAGGCTCAATCCCTCAAAGCCACCTGCCCCAAGAGAGAGGAGGGAGCCAATGAGATCTGTTCACTGCAAAAAATACCATCTTCCATTTCAAGGCTAATGGAGGGGTCACTGAGCACCCAGGGAAAGGACTGCTGCAAATCATTGCCCAAATGCCTTCCTGAACATCTTGTCATCTGTGTGCTCCCATGTCTGCTGGTCTCCATTGATCAGAAACAATCAGAGCCCAGCAGTGGCATGGGGTGTCTGGGCAGGCTGGATAGAGAGCAGAAAGAAAAGAACCAAATTTTGTGGAAATTTTGGTTAAAATGAATTTGGATTAAAATTCCTCAGAAATTTTAAGGCAGATTGTCACAAAATGAAGATCACTTCAACCTCAGGAGTCTGCCATAGGATTACCAAAGCTTTGCATAGTATTTTAGAAGTCTGTCACTCTTTGAGTTAGAAACTCATTCCTTGGGTTATTTCCCTGGCAAAAATATTACTGCAAATGCCAACTCTGTCCCAGGACAATTCATAGAATCATAGAATAGTTTGGGTTGGAAGGGGTCTTAAAGATCAACTAGTTCCAACCCCGTTGCCATGGGTAGGGACACCTCCCAGTACATGAGGTTGCTCAAAGCCCCATACAACTTGGCCTTGAACACTTCCAGGAATGGGGAGTCCACAACTTCTCTCGGCAACCTGTTCCAGTGCCTCACTACCCTCACAGTAAACACTTTTTCCTAATAACTAATCTAAATCTGCTTTCTTTCAGACTAAAGCCATTTCCCTCCTCTCACTACATGCCCTTGTAAAAAGTCCATCTCCAGCCTTTTTGCAGGCTGCTTTAGGGACTGGGGGCCTGCTCTAGGGTCTCTCTGGAGCTTCCTCTCCTCCAGGCTGAACAACCCCAACTCTCAACCTGTCTCCATTGAAGAGTCACTCCAGCCCTGTAATCATCTTCATGGCCCGTTTGCAGCACGTACATTCAAAGTAAAAAAAACCCAGGTTTTCTATCTTGCAGTAAACCATGAAACGCTTGAGGTGTGGGCTGCTGTGGGCCTGGAGATGGGTTTTGCAGCTGTACCCTCCCACTGACACAAGAACAGAGACAGGGACACCCAGATGTCACCGCTCGGGCTGGCACAGACCCTTGCGCTGTGCCACTTTTTTGGCAGAGGGACTCGCGTTTGCCGGTGTACGGGCAGCAGCGGCTCTGCTCCCCAAAGCCGGGGACTGGGGAGGGGTGCGAGGCGGGATGCCGGGGATCGGGGAGGGGTGCGAGGCGGGATGCCGGGGATCACGGAGGGGTGCGAGGCGGGATGCCGGGGATCACGGAGGGGTGCGAGGCGGGATG
>VXBQ01000656.1:1072972-1113406 GCA_013400175.1 Phainopepla nitens | reverse complement strand
AAAAAGTTTTTTTTTTTTTTTTTTTTTTTTTTTTTAAGAAAGTGGACTCTAGGAACTGGGAGTAAAATATTTGGTGTCACAGACTTATATAAAATCAGGAGTACTGGTGGTGCAGAAAATCTGTTGCAATACACATAAATTACCTTTCTGCACAAAGATGACATTCCCTGATGATCTTGTTAAAGAAATTGTCCACAAGTTGCAATACAGTGGGCCAGAGGTGTCATCAATTAATTTTACACCACCACTAAAAGGCATGTTCCAAGAGGTGTGCATTACATTCCGCCACCTGCTCCTGACTATCTGCTTGCTGGCTACATTTCCAAGGAGAAAATTGCTCCTAAGTGTTTCCCCATTGATCTGACACAAGATGGTTGTTTTGGATTCTGCGGTGGCAGGTGTATCATCAATACAATATTTCTGAATTTTCACTCGCCTGTTCCAAGTCCATTTGCTGAAATAGAGAGCTGGGTTTGGTTCTGAAAACTCAGGGCTAAATTCCTGGGAAGAGGCTGTGTTCTCCCTCCATCCAGATAGCCTACAGTCCCTTTGAAAACCCTTTCCCCAAATAATTCACTGTTTTCCTGGAAATCAGGTTATTTTCCTCTGAAAAGTTGATTGCTGCAAAAACTTCCCAGAATTCTATTTTCACTGTTTTCCAATGAGTGGAGATTCAGTGGGTTTTGAGGCAAGATTTGAACAACATGAGTACAGAATTTTGTGTCTGAATGTGGAGATGAAAACAGTTATGAGGCCAGCCAGCCCCATGCTTCAAAATAGGGGCAGAAGGACATTTTTTGTAGGTTACAGGAATATTCTCAGGTTTAGCTAAAGGCTAATCTGGCCTTCTGAAATGTGAAATATCTGACACGGATGTTTGCATTCAGCAAAGGGTATTGGCTTTGGTCCTTAAGCCATTGGTTGGCATCTGTGGAGCAGATCTCTCCTGTACACTACATTGTGAAAATGTACTGGCACACACTGAGGCAAAATGTCATTGGAGGAGATTGCAGAGCCCTACTTCATCATCTCTAGAAAAGTGCATGTTTTGGTTTCTTCTTTTTTTTTTTAACATAATTGACTGTTTTGATTTTGCCTTGGAAGAACAACCCCTGCACGGAGACCCATCGTGTCCTGGAGGTTGCCTCTGCAGTGGAGGGAATGGCAGAGCTTTTCTCCCAGGGTGGCACAAAGCACCTCGCTGCCCTGACTGGAGAGTTAGCACATCTCTGCTGCTTGCAGCCCCCCTTCCCCAGGGCCCATCTGTCGTGAGACAGCGTGAGCACAAAAGTCCATGTTTTCTGGATAATAGGAGGCTGCGAAGTTAAGAGGGAGGTGAGGATTTTAATTATCTCTTTTATTTTTTCTTCCTCCTGATGCTGGCCCAGTCTTAGGGAGGACGCAATGATGTGAAGGCCTGAGGTGTCATTATGGGTTATTAAACTCCTTTGTGGCACTTGGGGATGTTGAATGGAGCTGTGAAGGGAGAAGAGGAAAAAACATCTCTTGATGGAGCTGGCTCACCCCCCTATAATTGCTTCAAAATTACAGCAGACTGTAATTATTCATGCTGTGTAGGGAGGAGGGAGAGAGAGCGGGTGGGTGGAAGGAAGAGCAGCGAGGGGGCCTGGGCACCCCTCGTGGCTACCAGGGTTGGCTTGGTTGTGGTGGGAGATGGCAGCTCGCCCTCACATCCGAGTACACCGTCCTTTTCTTTGGGCCTTGCTGGGGACTGTCACAGCACAAACCTTGCAGCACTGTCCCTGCGGCTCCCTGGCCCACCAGAGAGACCCCCACCCTTGCCCAGAGCCTTTGCCACTGGGTCACCCTGGGACCTTGCATCAAGACTACAGGTTGGTTCATGGAGATCTCACCAGCTCCCCCAGTTAGGGGTAGATGTTTGGCAGGTGGGGTTTCCCCTTGCCCCCCATACCCGAGGTGCCCAGAAATGGAGATTATTGTAAACAATGCTTGAGGATGCACAAACTGACCACAGGGATACAGCCACAGATATTAATATCTCGTTTCTATCTCTGCACCACAAATCCCGCATCCAGGGGCAGGTGAACAGAGCCTCCACAGGACCAGTAGTACTTTGCACCTTAATGCCATTCCTGGATTGCTTTTGGGTCTGCTTCAGCCTTGAGGGAAGCACAGTGAGGGCATCCCAGTTTATGGACTTTTCTGTCTGGGGGCTAGTGCAGTGAAACAGTGTCCAATTGTGTTTGCTCTGGCTGCTTTATGTCAGATTAATCCCTTAAAACACACAGCTGGATACACAAGGCACCCACACACATTCAAGGATGGTCATGTGGTTGGAGTATGAGAAACAAAGCAGTGATGAAGACCCATCCATCTGTTGTATTTCCTTTGTAAAGCTTCCGAAAGGCTCTTCTTCTCTACTAGCAAATCTAGTAATTAATCAAACACGACAAAAGCTGAGACAAACATGTCTTGGTTTAACCAAATAGGCTTACATCCCCCAAAAGTCATGTCTGATATCAGCAGAACTTAAACACGGACCCAGGCAGGTGGTTTATAGAGATGTAGACACATGAAGAGATGAAAGATTCTAAGATGTGGCTGGTTTCCAAAAGGATGGGAATTTGCCTGCAAAGGGCACAGGTGGAAAATACGTTGAACAGCTCTGCACTGGACTGTCTGGGAAAAAGCAATGCCTGTCCTTTAGCAGCCGTTCTGATAATTGCTCTGGAGGACATCCATCCTCCCTGCTGCCCAAAAGAAGAACCTGCTGCCATGTGGTTTCTCCCAGCTTCCCTCCTCTGTCAACTCCTCCAGGACAGGAGAATCTACCTGATTTTCCACTCTTATCAGAGAGTGAAATTCTTACCATGGCAATTCCCTCATGGCAATCTGGAAATTTCGCCCTTGGTTGCATGGAAAGCAGAACTTTGGCTCCGTGCTGGACAGCATTTCCATACAATGCAGGGATGGGGTGGGCAGATTAGCAGGGCTTAAAGAAGAAGGGAGTTGTATGCCTAATTTGCCAACAGTAGGAACACAAGGGATTAAAAATCAAGGGCTTTGGGATGAGATAACTAAGTAGAAAGACTGATGATCTTGAATAAAGTATTGAATTTCACAAGGGATGTAACAACATGTAACGAGACAAAAAGGAATCCAGAAAATATATTCAGAGAAATTCTATCTAGTCATAGAATAATCTTGAAAATTTGTCTGATGTTATCGGCACATTTTAAAGCCTCTGTTTATCAGAAGAGCTTTCATATGTGATCTCTGAATAGGTTACAGCCTGCAGGAAGGCTGAGTGGCTCATTCTGTTCCCATATTTATTTATTTTGCCGATTTCCTCCATTCTTTACATAAACTGACATTTTAAGCCTATCCTCTTAGCAAATTTATTACAGATTTGGATAACTGGAACTTGCTGTGATGGCTGATTTTAGGTTTAGCATCACCAGCAAATACTTCTCTAAAGAGACCTTTAAACTAAGTCAGTTTCCAAAAATAATAGGTCTAGCAAAATGATTTGTCTTTCTGACTTTAAGGTAAGAAAACAGCATGAAGGAAAAGGGATTAAATAAATAACTAACTTTAATTTTGTCTTTATTTTTAAATTGAACTGAAAACCTCAAATGAAGAATGTTGTAATTCCATATTCTCCATGCTGTTTTAAAAGATAGTGCAAGCCAAAATAATTAATCCACAGTTAAAACTTGATTTGGTAAATATATTCAAATGCAATTCTTGTAACCCTTCTCCTACCCAAGTCCCTTATTCCTTTCCAAATGAAATCCCAGCAAAGCTGGTCCAGTCTTGGCAAGGCCTTTCATTGACAATGCTTCTTTTTAATAGGATATTTCACTAGCAAAGTCTCTGAATGGTTTTAACTAAATATTTCTGGAGTACCTAGCGTAACTATGGCTTTTCATCCTTAATACCTTTGCAGCTTCATCGTAGATTGTGAGGAAGAGCTGTGTGCTTTGCCCTCTGTATGTGTCAACTTCACTGGCATTAATGATGTTACAGAATCCCCACTGAGGTCTCTTCACTGGTGCCTACCACGAAAGATACATGAGTGTTATTGTTGTGGCCTCTTTTGGAGTGGGTTCTTTTTCCTTTGTTCCCAGCATCCCAGCCATGGTCCAGCAACCATGGTTCACCTCAGCCAGCAACACAAAAATAAATCAACCATAGCATTGTGCTAATTTACATCCCCCAGTAAGAGGGTCCCCAAAGCCACCCCAGCAGACAGGAGGTGACTGAGCCTGCAATGCTGCTCCTTGACTACCTTCTGGGCAGTGGAGCACCTTGGAACCTGCTCCCAAAATAATTTCTGAGAAAATCACCCGGCAGCATTACCTTCTGTTACTTTGGTGGGGTTTTATCTTGTGTTTTGAGCATCCAGGGTTTAGCAGAAAGCAAACAGACAGTTTAGGAGACTTAGAGGGGATTAGGGATGAAATTAAAGCAAAAGCAAGGGCTGTTCTCAGTGTGTGAGGTGATACCACACGGGAGGACACAGAGGCTGGGGATAGATGAGCCCTGATGGCTGCTTAACTCCTTCCTGTGGTTTTTACTGTACTGAACAGCTGAGTGCCCTCAGCACCTGCAATAAGAGACTTAAAATCAATTTTGTCTCACTCCTGCACCAAACTTTAGCTGCTGCCAACTCCTTACTTCAGTTTCAACTTCTACCAATGAGCTTCCCAAGCTGCCTTGGTGGGGCTGGCAGTGTTGGTCACAGCTGCCTGCTCCCTGGCGTTTGGCAAACATCAACAGCTTTGCATCCTCAAGGAGGTCAATGGGTTGTTGGTCCTCCAGAGCTTTTGGCACTGCAAAAGTCATTAGCAGGCTGGGATGAAGCCAGCTGTCCTGCTGAGTGCAGGATGAACCACCAACCCTGCCAGATGTCAGTGCTGTGGTCAGCAAGGTTGCAGATGAGCTCTCGGGCAGTCAGCTGGTGAAAGACCACCAGCTTTCCAGCCACAGGGATTGGTGCCAGTCAGTGGCCTGTCACCAGGATGGAGGTGGCTCTCACAAAGCATGGCCATGCATTCCTGCAGCACTTGTTTGGGTGGGACAGCTGCCGCAAATCTTAGCAGAGAAAAATGCTAGTTTTACTTACAACACAATTACTCACAACAAAGCAGAGACCCTGGGATGGGTCTGACCTGTCACACACTGTCACAGCCCCAGCCGTACTCAAGCATTTGTTCTCTTAGGAACTATTGCAAGCGGAGCAAAGCACTTAGGAAGGTAGGACTGAGAGGGTTTTTCCGGGTTATTTCCTCTAAAGCCTTTTTCATTTCTGAAGAGTCAGATTCTGCCCTCCTGCTGTCAGAGTGACATGGCCAAATGAAGCTCTGAGGTGCTGGGGGTGCCCTGGAAGGCACAGCGTTGTCAGTAGCCGGGCACCGGGAGGTGCATACATGAGAACAGCATCCAGTCCCACAGCTGCCTTGTGGGAATCAGTGTTATTTTCCTATTACTTTACTGCCTCCATGACAAGGCAAACAAGGGGGGAAAAAGGCTGGAGAGGGCTAAATCTCTCCCTCCCTTTTATTTCATCCTTTCACAGATCAAAATCCTTTTATGCAACTCCCAGGCTGAGGAAGCAAATGTGTCGGACTGAAACATGTAATGAGAATGAACTCCGTCCAGAAGTGGGGGGGAAAGAGGAAAAGGAGAGAAGGGGTAAATTAGAGAAGAAATCTTTTGGATGCAGGCAAACAGGTGGGGGATTGTCTGGTCTGTGAAGGCAGGGTGTCTGCAATCTTTGTAGCGATTAGATTTAATGGGACAGACACGTTTCTCTCCTTCACATCCCCTCCTCCTCTCAGCCCGAGGGGGAGAAAGGAGGGAGGTGGTGATGGGGAGGTGGCAGGGGAAGAGAAGATTTGAAAGAGTCTTTGACGTCAGCCCTGCCCTATAAAAAGCTGGCAAGGAGCTGGAAAGCAGACAGCAGAGCTCGTGGAAGAGCAAAGATGCCAACCCCGAACATCTCCACCTCTGCAGCCAAAGGCTTCCGCAGGGCGGTGTCGGAGCTGGACTCCAAGCAAGCCGAGGCCATCATGGTAAGACAACCCTACCCCACTTCTTTCCCTCCCCCTCCAAAAACCACAGCCTCTTCCATAGCTATAGGCAGAGACAGGCAGGGAGAGATGGACCAACACTTTGTGGGACCTCCCCGACATGGGCACATCCGGGCTCGAGGCTGGCAAAGGGAAATTACTCCAACAGTTCTCTCTACATACTGATACATGTGAAATGAAAACATTTAAGGGGCTGAAAACTTGAAATAATGAAACCACCTCAACCAAAAGTAAGGTGAATAACCCACAGACCTCAGGAAAGAATAGCAAGGAATCCCCCTGTGAAAGGCAATCTGAAGATCTTAACGATTTCCAGGTTTCAAGGCATTAAACTGCAGAGATTTCACCTGTTCTAGCATAATAAAAAAAAGTGGGGCTGTCATTTCAGACAGCACATAAGTCACAGGCAGTTAAACTTGTTTGTTCATGGCTGCTGTATCAAGTTTATCTCCCAGAACATCCTTCCCCCATTTCTGTTCTCAGTCCTCCTTGATGTGTTCTCAGCCCTGTGTTGAGCCCAGGGAAAGCTTCTGCACACACCAGATCTGAATGTATCAGGGAATGGGGAAGGAAAACTTCCCCTTGAGCTGTCAAGTGTCTTTAGAAAGCCAAGCCTGGCCAACCCATCAGACTTGCTGTAGGGACAGGGACATTTCAGCTCTGAACTTCAAAGCCTTGCCAGGCAGGATGAGCTTGAAGACTCCCAATATTGGACAGTGCTATGGGGCAAATATGTGCACAGGCAGCAGGTGACAATGCAGGAGTCAGAGCAGCCAATGGCAATGGGGGCACCCAGAGGGGACCCACTTGGGATGCTTGGCAGGAGGAAACTTAGGAATAGAGATGGGTTAGGTACCAGATATGTTTGGCAGATGTCTACAGTGTGACCTGTCTGCAGGTCACTTTTAGAGCTCCCCATTTCTCTCTCGTATACCTATTACCTTTTTCACCCACTCTCCTCTTAACCCTCTGCAATGCTCTGCCTCACTAAAATCAACCACTGCATTGGCAGAAAGGTGTTTTGGAGAGTGGAGTTTGCTGGAAAAGAAGGGAAACATTTATGAAACAAGGAGGTAAGCTTGCTTTCCCTAATAAATGGAAATCAGGGAAGGCTTTCCTCTCACACCGTCCTTTTCCTTCCGGCAAAATAATGAACACTTGAGTGGTCCTTGAAAACCTGATCTTTTCCAGACAACTTGTAAAATCAGTAATTGAGATGCTCAGTGTCTGGAGAAGTGAAGAGTGTTTGGTTACTACACCCTCTGGGGTGCTGCTCTATGTTTTATGAAAAAATGGGCCACTGAACATAGGGGCGAGGGGAATTCAGGTTCAACAGGTGGGCTGACAAGAGTGAGGCAACCTGCTTGTGGTAAGTGGCTCCTCCAGCCTGGAGGGTACATAAAACCTTAGCCTGTGTTTGTTTTTGAATGAAAATTTTCAGAAAAGACAAAACAAATAAATTAAAGCTTTGCCCTGTGAGGATCACTCTGAGAGTTGGATGCATGAAAAGCTTTTCTCTTTGCTCTCACCTAGCACAGGAGATCTCCACAACCCTGGTTTCTACCAGGCTAAAGGCATGACTCTGCATTTGTATGTGGCATCGCATGTCCCTGGCCCTCGTGTTGTCACTGTGCCATGGGTGATCTGCCACACAGCCATCACCCACCATCACATCACCTCCGGCAGGTCTGAGCTGTTCCCTTGCCAAGGGAAACTGCAAACTGGGGGGAAATCCAGACCTTTGCAATCCCAGATCTCCTCTACACCAGCAGGTATTTTACATGTCAGCTGGGCCAGCCAAACATCAAACTCCCTGGAAAAATCTTTGGTTATGTATTACGTTTTTCTGCTGCTAATAGTTTTTGCAAGAGACCCTGAGACGGTAGCTGGGGCAGAGTTTGTTTACAGAGCCAGGCAGGAGACAGCCATTGGAGCCAAAAAAGCAGGAAAAAGCACCCAGGAAAGCAGGGGTGGGACATTATTGTCCCCAGTCTTTGCAATCCTTCCTGATTTCTGNGGGGGGGGGAGAAAGCAACAAAATAGCTAAAAACATAGTATTTTAATGAGAATATGCAGGCTGGGCACTCTGAGTTTCAGCAAATTCGAGGAAGGAAAAATGAACAAACCCTTCATACGAGGTGCAAACTAACCTTCAGAAGAGGTGAATGAGTCAGGCCCAGTTAGGCAAATAAATGCTTTGCAAAATCAAATTACAGTTCTCACTGTAGCCAGATATGCACTCAGGGAGCAAGTCTGCAGGGCAATTCAGAAATACCATATAATGGTGCCTTTGGAAGAAGGGAAGGCATTTATCATGAGATCTGTTTGGTTATTATATATGCCACATTCCTATTTTCCAGCAAAAGGAGATAATAGCCCAATGAGCATAAATGTGAAGGGCAGAGTTGAGGACAGTGAGGTGGGGAACAGGCAGCCAGGCAGCCTCCACCTGGCAGAGGTGGCAGCAGGCAGGCAGACCCCTCCCAGTCCTCTTCTCCCAAGCAAAATTCAGCCTTTTTCTGCTTTTTTTAAATTTTTTTTTTCAACTTACCCACTTAAACTATGCCATCATGCAGCTTAGAAACTTCCAGGACCCCTTGACAGGGACTCCTGCCTGACAGGGGCCACGCAGTCCAGCACATATGTGGGACTGGTTGAGTCTGCTTCTCCTGGTGCAGCTTTCCAGTCACCCAACTCTGGCATTTTAAGTCTCACCCAGCTGGATTTTAACCTGATTTACAGCCTAAATATGGGGGTCTACTTTCTCTTCTCTCCCCTTCTCCAACCCAGAAGTAAAATCCTGCTGTGCCTTGGGGCACAGTGTGACAAAGCACCCTTAGGTACAGCACTGCCTGGCTTGGGATTGCTGTGGAGCTCATTTTCTGTGGCTGGCACAGGGCTGTTTGCTCTGCTTATTGCAGGCACCTTAAGGTAAACACCAGCTTAGCTTAAAACTCTGCAGTGATGGAAAACATACGCTTAAAGCTGAGCACATGCTCACAAGATTCTTAAAGTTACGACGGAGGTCACTTGTTAGATTTCTGCTCTCTTTGGGCACGAATACCACCAATTTAGACAAGCAACAGCGTGCACTTATTTGTTAGAAGGTGTTTTTCTGTGCCCTGAGGAATAAAGGAAATATAATTTCAGAGGGGTGTCTTTACTGAAACAGGACCAGATAGAGATGCGTGGGTTGGTGCCTCGCTGTGCTGAGTTTTTGAGGCTGCGTTTAAAATGTCAGCTTTACACTGCTAAAGCATCCAAGAGGATTCTCCCAGGAAACATAAGTTACTGAGAGTGGGCTTTGAAAATCAGACAGAAAATAAACTCAGCAGTCAATAAGGCTGACTTTTTAAAAGGAAAACACTCCTAATTTTCACAAGGTAGGGGAAGCACTGCTTAGTTAGCATGTTCTAAATATTTTCAATGCAATCACAGGGAAAACTGCAGCCAGTCCCTCTCTGTGTAGTTCTTCAGTGCTGCTCCAGGTTTCTTTTAGCAACCTCTGGAGGTTTGTCATCTGGTCTGGGTCTTGAACACAGAAAACTGGAACCAGATGCGTTGCCTCTAAATAGAAGACTGGTTGTAAAAAGACCAAGAACAAATAAGTTGGGATATGAGCTATTTGTATAACAAAAGAAATGGCAGTGATTGAAATAGTTTGCAGTTCACTATAAATATAAACAGGTGTCCTAAGATGACCTTAGGCACAGAGTTGCATATTAGGTTCAATTCCAAGTAACAGAAATCTGCAGGAGTTTGTTGAGACAAAACAAATCTACAGATAAGTGGGAGGAATTTATTTTCTGGGATATATGGTTGTGGTTTCAATTACACTTCAATGGATAAGCATCCACTTAATGTCAAAAGTAAATGTCATATTGGATCCTGGGAGCAGTTTTGCTAAGCTGCCCTGCTAATACACCTGCAAACAGTTCATGTTTCCTGGTCAGGCCACAGCTGTGGGTTTCACCTGTCTCTCACAAAGTATCTTTTCTCAGATGACTTCAGGTTCATCTGATGTCTCTCCACTGAAAACCGCATAAGATTGTTTCTGGGTTTTGGTTTTTTTGGAGGATATTGAAAGCTGTTGCTAGGGGAGGTGAGGGGAGAAGCCTACTCTCCAGTTATGCTAAAAAATATTTTACACAGTTTTTTTTCCCAAAGCCCCACATTTCTGCAAGTTCAACTCTAAAACCTCAGTCCTCATGAGAAGAACTTCCTTTACAAAGCCAGGCAAGTCAGTCCAGCCTTTCTCTGCTTCCTCTGCTGTCACATACCAGTCACATCTCATCCAGCTACTGGGCATGCCTCTGATCTCCTACATCTCTGTGAGCAGTGTTACTTATTTCTGTTCTGCCTTCAGTCTCCACGGTTCATTGGAAGACGTCAAAGCCTCATTGAAGATGCCAGGAAGGAAAGAGAGGCTGCGGCTGCAGCCACTGATGCCGCAGAGTCTACAGAGACCATTGTATTTGAGGAGAAGGATGGGAGAGCCATGCTGAACCTCTTCTTCATGCTCAAGGGAGCCAAGACTTCACCCCTGTCCCGTGTCCTTAAGGTATTTGAGGTGAGTACCTAACCTGTTGTGTGGTACTCAAGGAACACACTTCGGGTTTCGTGACTGGGCTGTGAGAAGCATCACCTGAGTGTAATAAAGAAAACTGAGACTAGGTCTGCCTACTTCAATTTATCAGTTAATTGTCTGATATCTCTGAAGGCAGGCTTTGCTCATGCTCCAGTGTGTCCTCACTTGCCATCACTAAGAAGGAGGCGTACCTCTGTCTTGCAGTGCTGTTAAGCTCTGGCCTTAATTTTGCTGAATTATTTTCAGTTTTACACTCCAGTCTACACCCTTATGGCTTGTTGTGTACTCTGACACCTCTCCCTGCTGCTCAGCACTTCAACTTCAGGCATGGGGCTCTGATCCCACATTCAAAGCAAGCTGTGTGCCCTGCCTGTCTACAGACCAAACTCAGCTCACTTGTGAGTCATTACCACACTGGTCCTCAGTCAAATAGTTACAGAAACAGATTTGCCCTGGGTGTAAAACTGGCATATTGATTTCAAAATTACCTGTCTACTTCAAGGATTACTCTCATTCACATGTTAAAGGTTCTGTTGGTTCCACTCAGAGCTGCATCCTGTCTATGCCTTTAATACCAAGGAAAACTGGTAACTGAGCTTTTTCTCCCTAGCCAGCAATGTAACGTTGCATTATATAGGATCTCAGTGCCATGAATGGAAAGACTGAGATAAGTGCTGCCTATTTAAACAGTAATCCAAGCATGACAGCTTGCATTCATGTAGTGTGTTTCCATCCAGAATGATTCAAAAGTGTTTTGCAAACTGAGGTTCTGAGATGAATTTTATCTATGGTAGTTTAATTTCATTGACTTCAGCAGTGAGAGGAGAGGACAATTTGTTCCTATTAATCAGTCATGTGGCTTGTAAGGGGCCTCTGGAGGTGTCTGGTCCTACCTCCTGCTCAGAGCAGGTCCACTCACAGCAGGTTGTGTGGGGCTGTGTACGGTATACGGTAAACCTGCTACTTAAAAACTGTAAACATACAAGAAATGTGTTTGGGGGATAAGTATTTCCCTGAAATTGTTTTGCATTCTAGTTATTCACTGCCCATGTAGTATTACCTCTGATAATCTTATGGAAAACATTTAGATCTTCAGCAATTACAATTCCTCTACGAGGACTGTTGCAAGAAAAGCTGTTTTCTGGGCAATATATGGTTCTTGTCTCAAGACTGGAAAAACATTTATGACAAACTTTTCAGACAAAACCCATGTGTTGTGGTGACTGAGGTCTCCTTTCCAAAAGCACACAGATGCCAGATAAAGCATGACAAATCCGTCAGGGCAACATTCAACAGACTGCTCAGTGGGTAGGAAACAGATGTATAAGCTCTTGTACTTGGTCGATTTTATGTTATATTGCATTTAAACTCAGTAATTTAAACAATTTTTAAAAGATCAAGCGAGAAGCTGTGGCAGCTTATGTTCAAATATTGTTTGCTTCTTCCTGGAGCAAAAAAAGCTCTTTGTGCTTGTCACAAAGAGAGCTTTAAATATAATAAAAAGACAAGCATGTCAAGTCCCAACAGAGGAAGATTCATTTCCCAGATCCCTCTGGCAATGCAGGTACAAGATATGAAAGCAGACGGGCATAATGACATTTGCCTCATCATGAACCAGGCTGCAGGGAAGCTGGTTTCACTCTTCTGTATGTGTTACATGCAGCTGAAGCATAGGTAATGCAATCACGGCTGTCAGATTAATGCAAAGGTATCGATTGTTGAGGGGACAATGTAATAGTGAAGTTGGTACCTACATTAAAAAACATTGTCCTAAATTTAATTTACCTGTGGCATCGCATCTGTTCCTTCTCATCTTTTTGCCTCTGATTAACCAAAGAAATCACATCCCTTCCTCTATCAAAGGTCCTGCGGGAACTTTGGGAAGATTGGGTCGTTGCCTAGGGCCTTGGGCTTGTACTGCCAGTTTTCACTGAGCTAGAGAAAATACCCACAAATCCACCAGGGCCCTTTGGCAGACTACAGACANCCCGCACCCCACCCACCCCAGCCCCCAACAACACACCCTGCGGGAGTGGCTGGCACAGGAAAATGAAACGCGGCGCTCTGCCACACCAACTGCTTCTCTTGGTCTTCTTTAGTGGAAGTCTTCTGTTGGTAGTTATTGAATAGCCTCGGTGTTTGTGCAGAAGGAAAAAATGAGTAATTAACGGGTAAGTGCGTTTGTACGGGAGGGAGGTGGGGGCATGAAGAAAACAGCAAGAAAGAATCCATCCCAGATGAGGATTGTTCATCCTGGAAAAGAGAAGGCTTCTTGGTGAGCTAACTGAAGCCTTCTAATAACTGAAGGGGGTCTAAGGGAAGAATGGAGAGAGACTTTTTACAAGAGCACGTAGTGTCAGGACGGAGTGATGGATTCAAACTGAAAGAGAGTAGGTTTATGTTATATAGAAGAAAAAATTGTTTACTGTGAGGGTGATTAGGCACTGAAATAGGTTGCCCAGAGTTGTGGATGCCCCATCCCTGGGAGTGTTAAAGGTCTGGTTGGATGGAGCTCTGAGCAACCTGGTCTAGTGAAAGTTGTCCCTGTCCATAGCACGGAGGTTGGAATGAGATGATGTTTAAGGTCCTTTCCAACCCAAACTTCTTTGTCCATATGGACATCTTTGGGTAGTAGCAGAAGGTGTTTCAAATGTTGCTTAATGGTTTTTTTATTTCCTTTCCATGTCTCAAAAGACATTTGAAGCTAAAATTCACCACCTGGAGACCAGGCTTAGCCGAAAGCCCCGTGAAGGGACCGCTGAACTGGAATACTTTGTGCGCTGTGAAGTCCACAGCTCCGACCTCAACACTTTCATTAGCTCCATCAAGAGGGTAGCAGAAGATGTGAGGACCACTAAGGAAGACAAATGTAAGTAACTTACAAACATTTTCACTTGTGCAGAGAGGCTGAGCAATCCCTGCAGAAGCAGGGTGGAGACTTTGTTATTCCCAGTAAAGGGAAAGGGCTGCTGTGTGCTGAATTTGGGCGAACCAGAAGGGACTGCCTCTGGGATACCTGAATCCTGAAAGTAATTTCCCTCCTTGTCCTTTTCTCAACAGACTCCATTGTTCACAGCCCATTCTTCTGGTAAAAGATTGAAAAAAATAGAAATAGGAGGTTGAATTTCACGCTTTGCTCACACCTCTCCTAACGAGTTCTCCAACCATACTCCAGCGTTTTATATTAGAAATGCAAAGTAGTTTCCTACCTACATGTTAGGACCTCTGTACAGATTCCAGCACTAATCTTCAAGACACTTCCTGTGCCATCCTGCTCTGAAGATAGGATGATAATTGTAGAATAATATTGTAGGAGAATATCCCTAGAGATCCCTAGAGATCTATGACCATCAGGATCTCTGGGTGTTTTTTAATGTGAATCATTCAGCAAAATCTAATTTTCACCTTCTTTAATTTTGTCACCAAATACTCTGTTGAGAGATGGGCAAGGAAGTAATGAAACATGGATCATGGCATTAGACATGACTCTAGGAAAAGAGCATTGAGATTGTGAAACTACTTCCTGAAGTAGCTGTGCCACGCTGTATGTGTGCATTTGGTACACCAGATCAGGTGTACTTTATTCAGCCTCAGAGCCCCTTCTCTTTAGGGGATCTTCACTTCCACAGACAAGACTGTCGCTTTCTCTCTCCCCATAGTTCACTGGTTTCCCAGAAAAATCTGTGAATTGGACAAGTGCCACCATTTGGTCACCAAGTTTGACCCTGACTTGGATCTGGATCACCCGGTGAGTCAGTCTGTGTGTGCACCCCCTCGTGCTGAGCTCCTGAGCCGTCACACAGAGGCAAGGAGCAGGGAACACCTGTTAGTGCAGGTCATCAGGGGACCGGAGCACGATTGCCGCCTTGAGAGATGCCTCTCCAGCCAGTGATGAATTTTCTTGGGTGAGAAACTTTAGTAACTGATTAAAAGTCCTGTCTGTTCCTAT
Source organism: Phainopepla nitens (assembly GCA_013400175.1). NCBI lineage: Eukaryota > Metazoa > Chordata > Aves > Passeriformes > Bombycillidae > Phainopepla > Phainopepla nitens. The sequence continues at coordinate 1,098,792 of VXBQ01000656.1, read as the reverse complement.
TTTTCACCACAGGGCTACTCTGACCAAGTATATCGCCAGAGAAGGAAATCAATAGCAGAGATTGCTTTTCACTATAAGCAGTAAGTGTCCTTCCTAACATTCATGTGGGGATAAAGACGTGTCAATGAACCTATTGGGAGGTCATTGTGCTACCTGTATGACACTTCTCTTCCTTTATGTTTTGTCTCCCCATTCAGCCTTTCCAGCTCCTTTTGTGTCCTTCTCTCTTTGCATCCCAGTCTCTCTTTAATTAAAAAATATATGTTGTCATTAATTCATCCATTGGTAAGGGTATAGTAAGAATAAACCTCCTGCATAACAAAAGCCAGATATATATCCATCAGACCTCGAACTTCATTTGGAAATGTAGCATCTCTTTAGAATGGCATCTAGTTTTGACTTCAGTGTTTCAAGTACTGAAAAAGCTACCCCATGCCCAGAAAATTTGTTCATTATCCTAGTAGTGAAAAAACGTGTGTTTTTTTTCTAAGCTGGACCTCAATAGCTTTAGCTTTTACCCAATGGATCACACATGCCTTTCATCTACTCGATAAAATACTTCTATCTTTTTTTTTTTTTTTTGCTATGAGGGTATTTATAGGCAAAATTAATCGCCTCCTAACTCTGTCTGCTAAATTAAATAGATTCCAGCAATGTTCTCATCATTGTCTTACACAGATTTAAGACTATGTCTTGTACTCTTACTTAATACTTCTATTCTGATATATGCAGTGATAACACTCAATGTGTTCACTACAACATCAAACAGAGTCTAATATTCAGCCAGGTCTGTAAAATACTCCCTAGATCCTATTCAGTGATGCTGCCTTTCAGCATAGCATTCTCTCTCTGAGCAGGATATTAAGTGCTGAAAGCAGACTACAGAAATTATGTGGGTCACCTGTTTGAGCTACCCTTGCCACTAGTGTGATCCCAGCAAAGGTTTATGCTGTTGGTTTTCATGGTCTTTGCCAATTTAAAACCCAGAATATGGACACTGATTTTTTTATCCTCTACAAATACTTAACACATAGTAAGTCACAGTGCTAGAGGAAGAGTCCCAAGTGACACAGGGATAAATACTGTCCTAAGATGAGGCACCAGTTTAAGAGGTCTTCTCTAACATCTCACCTGCAGGTTAGCATTTATGAACCACTGTGTATCATCCCTTCAGGCATCCCTTCAGGAACTGTGTTTTACAATATATGAATATCTCATTTGTCCAAACACAGAAAAGAAAGATTTAGGAAATATAATTGCTAACTATCATGAGAAAAAGCAGATTTGTCATTTCATCAATGCCCATTTTCATCAATGTTGAAATTTTCCTTTCCTACCATCCTTAACCTTACTGACAGTATATTTTTCTGCAGGTCAAATGCATTTAGTTTTCCTTATTAGCTGCTTTTATTGCCCAGCCACTGGTTCATTCTTGGAGCCATCAGCTCCCTGAAGTTCAGACACATGAAATGAATTTATTTTCACACACATTTTTTCCCATGAAAACCTTTTTTTTTGGTCTGGTAAATATTGAGCCTGCTAAACTCTTGTTCATTCATCATCTCTGACTAGACTCATGATTTTCTTTGTATCTATGTTGCACCTGTACAAATGATCCAGTACTAAGGCTTTGTCTTTCCTGTCACCCCCTTGTTTGGTTTTAAAGAAGATTTATGAACATCACGCAGAGCTTCTCCAAAGTTCTTCTTTCTCAGAGGGAAGAAGAGCTTGGCTGGGGCTCAGCTCAGTAGTGGTGCCTTTGCCTTGCAGTGGGGACCCGATCCCTCACGTGGAGTACACGGCGGAGGAGACAGCCACCTGGTGAGTGCTGATTTTCTTATTACTGCTGATTTCACTATTAGTGCTTCACCACTAGAAGCTGGGAATCAAAACCCAAACATTTGGGCATGGCCTCTTGAAAAATGCATCAGGAGTGCAAGCATCCTACTTAATGGCTTGTTATAAAAAGCACTTTCACGCTGCAGCCCACAGGAGTTTTGTCTGAAGGAGCCTCCCCACAGAGCAAGGTAGATCTTTTGGAGTCCCACTTCTCTAAGGGTCCTGGCTCAGTAGCAGCCTCCAAACCAAGAGCAGTTATCACAGCTGCAAGCAGCAGTATGAGACCCATGGTGAACATCTGTGTGGTATCTCATGGACCACACTTAGGAAAGCACTCCCTTTGAACGTGATTTTTCCCAGGAGTGTTGCTGCAGGAGTGTTTCTGAAAACAAGGCCAGCTCATATGAGCTGAGTACACAGGCTTCTCAACAAGGTCATCTCCTGGTCATTGACTACCTTCACAGTGCAGCTTCAGGAGTTAACCTACTGGGAATATTTTAATTCCAGTTAATACCTTTTATACAGTTTTCTGACCTCCAAGTCAGAAATAGGTCTGTGCAGACACAGCTGCTGCCTTTGCAGATTCATTTGAATGTGTGTCTGTATGTTTACATACCTCTATCAATGTGCAGAGCCATAGACAGGTGGAGAAAGGCAAAACGACACGGGGCCTAAAGACATGAGTCCCTGATAGTGCATAGCCAGAGTGCAAGAGTGGCCTGGACTCATTAACCACTGAATGTCTGCCACCTCTCCTCCTGAAGGAAGGAGGTGTACAGCACCCTGAAGAGCTTGTACCCCACCCACGCCTGCAAGGAGTACCTTGAAGCTTTCAGTCTGCTGGAGAAATTCTGTGGCTACAATGAGAACAACATCCCTCAGCTGGAGGAGGTTTCCCGCTTCCTGAAAGGTGGGTACGAGCCCGGGCGACCCAGGTTCGGGGTCTGCCAGTGAGGGCAGTACAGATGGGAAGCCTGAACCCAAAGGAGTAGTGTGTGAGCTGAGATTTAGGAGGAGAGCTGGCTTGTGCACTGCCCACTGAGGACAGAGGTAGAGCCCAAGTGCTGGGGACTGCAGCTAGACACAGCGGGCTGTGACTGAAGGGCAAGCCCGCGGTCAAATGATCCCTCTGAGCACCTGGAGAGCTGGTATTGCTCCCAGCAGGAGCAGACAGATTAGGCCGGCGCAGCCCTTTAGCTTGCAGGGCTGGGAGCGGCGGCACAGCCCGTGGGCCGTGCAGCTGGCGCAGACGGTGTGTGCTGTTTCAGAGAGGACCGGCTTCCAGCTCCGGCCGGTGGCCGGCCTGCTGTCAGCACGGGACTTCCTGGCCAGCCTGGCCTTCCGCGTCTTCCAGTGCACGCAGTACATCCGCCACGCGTCCTCGCCCATGCACTCGCCCGAGCCGTGAGTACCGCCCGGCCCCGCGGCCGGCCTGCCCCCGGCTGGCCAGCACTTACCCTGCTCCCCCGACAGACGCACTCTGTCTGCTGCTGACTGTGCCTTCCTCCCTCCCCCGCTCCCGTCGGCAGGGATTGCTGTCACGAGCTGCTGGGGCATGTCCCGATGCTGGCTGATAAGACATTTGCCCAGTTCTCTCAGGTAAGGTGGTTATCTGCTTCCTCCCCCTTGAGGGGTGGGAATCCAATCCCCAGTGTGCCAGCTAAACCTTTCTTGCTCTTATGCATCAATCTTATTAACCATGATGTTCCAGAGTTCTAGTGATGGACCAAGACCCTAACACTGGCTCTGCAACATGGTTTTAGTCTGAGCACGATGAAGACCCAGCAGATGCCTGGCACTGCAGGGCAGCAATATCTGTGGTCTTGAGGCAATAAAGCAGAGCAATCAATGTTTAAGACCCTCAGACCAAACCTGTCTTGATGTTTGCCCCTTCCCTTCTCTTCCCAGGACATTGGGCTGGCGTCTCTGGGAGCAACTGATGAAGAAATTGAGAAACTAGCAACGGTAAGTTTTCCCCTTTGCTGGATGGGGGGCACAACACCTCCAGCAGTGCTTCTGTGGTACTGGTCAAACCAGGACTGGTCAAGAGGACTGGTCCAGCCTGGTATTCCAAGATTTGCAGGCTCAGAGCTCCCACCCAAGCTGCCTGTTCTTTTCATGATGACTGTGCAGAGCAGAGATCAGTTAAACAGCAGAGCTCACTTGCACGTTAACCCAATTTTCTCAGGCACCAGTAGTATCACCAAGCATCATATTTCCAACAGCAGCACTGCTGGGACTCTTTGGAATGGGATTAAATGACATCTGCTTCCTTTGGCTCTTCCTCAGCAAGGTGACCTGTCCTGCTCCAAGGACACCAAACAGCAGCATCTCACAGCAGATGGAACAAGCCTAGGGACACAGACTCTGTCCTGGTGTAGCAGAAACTTAGTTTAGCACTTTTCTCTGAAAGCAAAATGTGGAGAGGGGACAAAGAACCAAGTGCCCGTTCCTTTAAACAACCCCAGACCCTGGCCATGATGCAAGGGCTCAGAAGTGACAGAGAGATTAGGATGAGGAGCTGTATCCCTCAGGAATTTTTCTTTTTCTTTTCGCAGCTTTACTGGTTTACAGTGGAGTTTGGGCTCTGCAGACAGAATGGAATAGTCAAAGCCTACGGAGCCGGGCTCCTCTCTTCCTACGGGGAGCTCATAGTAAGTCCCACCATAAATCACTTCTGCTCTAGACCCTGCAGAGAAGAACACCTTCTGCTTTTGCACAATGACTTTCCTCAATCTGTTCTCCACCTTTGCCCACCCCATATGTGCTCTCCAATCCCCAGAGTTTCATGCTGGATTTTTTCTGCCGTGTTCATAGCACTCCTTGTCAGATGAACCAGAGGTGCGGGACTTCGACCCTGATGCTGTAGCTGTTCAGCCCTACCAGGACCAGAACTACCAACCTGTTTATTTTGTGTCTGAGAGCTTCAGTGATGCCAAAAATAAATTGAGGTAGGACTGGGCAATGAGAGAGACCCAAACAATAGGAAATTAGGATGTTATATATTGAAAGAGGGCTTGACATCATGGCTGCTTTCAGTCCAAGTTCTCAGAAGTGCTCTGAAAACTTTGATTAGGTCTTCCAAAGTAAAGCAGTTCTCCAGCTCCTACACAGAACACGCTTGGCATGAATAGATCTATCCAGGGGGAAAAATGAACTTTTGCCTCCTAGGCTGGTTAACACGTGTTAGTGGATCCCAGACACCATCCCACCTTGGTAATTGGGTTTCCTCATCCCATGGGACTGCAAACAGGATGGTGAGGGTCAGCTGTACCTGCAGACATCTGTTCAGAGGAGCAGTTTCTTGGTCGTACCCATAATTGCCCACAGGAGGAAAGCTCAGTCCTTGGATTGCTTTGATTGACAGAGGAAAACTTTGCCTATACCATTTTTATCTTTGCTTAGGAAGGAGACAGGATGAGGCAAACATGACGTACTTGACTTTACAGTTCCTGCAAGAGGGGTATATAATATAAATAACATGGTGAGGACTGCTATATTTCAACTTCTGCTTTTATTACCCTCACTTGCACTGTTCATACAACCTGGAGTCCAGCTGCTCAAAAGCGAGCACACACACACACACACACACGCCAGGCTGCTTTAAAAAAAACCCAACTGCTGCCTAATGAGTCATTTCCTTGCATTTAAAAAGGGAAAATACACCACATACACAGCCAAGATTAGGCTAGAGGGTCCTGACTGTGACAAGAACTGTAAATGATCCTCTTTAAAGAGCTCAGAGACCACACAGATGCTACTCTATGAGGTGAAAACATTAAAGCATCCTCTCTTTTGCATTACTGGCAGCTGCCACCAAGGGCCTGACTGTCAGTGTTAGGCCTGGAGAAAAGCCTCTTTTCTCAGAAAGGACACACTCCCCCAGTGCCCTTCCAAGAAGCCATGCTGTATCTATATGCTTCAAAAGGTGTCAAGTGAGCACACCCATTTTGGAGGGCAGGTTTCTAGCCATTAGCAGCTGGGCTATGGGAGAGAGGTGAGCAGGACTTTGCCTGGTAGAACTGAGAGGAACCACATCTTTTAGGAGGAGGACAATGTGAGTATGCAGAAACCTTTGTTTACACTTTTCTCGTTGTTTTCCTGCAATGGCATGGCAGCTCCCTGCCAGCGCCAGCCTGTGCCTTGGACCGTGTTTTCCCTTGGCCCTCTGTGCTGTGTTTTCCTCCAGATCCCTCCAATTCTGGCCTAGGCACGAAGTATCAGCTGGAGGAACATCTGTCTCCATCTGGGAAAGGGCTGCATTTTCCCGAGCTCTGCGCCAGAGCAGACCCGCGGTAGCCACAAGAGGGTAGCCTAAGCTAAGCAATTCAGGAGCGAAAGGGTGAAGCCTCGGCAGAGGAGAGGAGCGTGCCTGTTGTTAGCGCTGTTTGTCCCCTCATGTTCCCAAGCCTTTCCAGCGGGAGACTGCAGCCATAAGCACCTGACTATAGATTTTCAGCTCCATACTCACACAACCCCCAAATGAAAAAACTCTTTGTCAAGTACACAAATCTCAGTGCTGGAAGTGAATGGGGGCAACTTTGGGGAAACTCTACTCTTGATTTGCTTTCACTTGAACACATACTTCTCCATTAGAAAAGCAGCAGCAAGGTCTTGCTCTTGAGAGATATCAGGTAAAGTCAAACTCATCACTGAGATTCAGGCTGCATTTGGCTTTGGGTACAGCAGTGCAGCTTTGCTGAAGCAGAAGGCTCTGGTGACACTATTCGCATCCTCTAGCTCAGGTCTGAGCCACTGCCTGTCGAGTCTATCCTTAATATGCCACACAGCTAGTTCTCCCCTCCCCAAGCAGAGATTAGTCCATAAATGCATGTCAGAAAGGATTTAGTAATATAATACGATAATACCACGGGCTTTCCCTGCAATTAGCTTCTAAATCTCCATGGCATTTTTTGAAAAAGGAATTGCAGCAGAGGATGCCTGACAATGGCCGTGGAGGTGACCGGTTTGATGTACCCTCCTGTTTGGTACAGCCCACAGAAAGCCACAGTCAAAGTCATGGTGTTCCTTGACAAACAGAAGGGATCTCAACTACTGCTATAGCAGAGCTGGAAAGGTGGAAACTCTGCCTAAAGGAGGCATTAACCTGTGGTGATCCTCCTGGGTAAATGGTGATGGGTGGGAGGGAGACTCAGGACCCATCTCTTGTACCCAGCCCTCTGCACCCTTCCCTTGCAGGAGCTACGCGGCGCACATCAAGCGGCCCTTCTCGGTGAAATACGAGCCCTACACCCACAGCATCGAGCTGCTGGACAGCCCTCAGATGATCTGCCACTCCCTGGAGAGCGTAAGGGATGAGCTTCACTCGCTGATTAACGCGCTCAATGTTATCAGTTAATACAAGAACTGAGCGGTTTCCGTCCCCTCTCGGCCCCCAGCGCGCCCGCCCTGCCCTCACCCGGCTCCCAGCTGATAGTTCCCACCTGTCTTCTCCAAACACTGGCACTGCTGCCTGTCACCACGCGACCCCAACAGCTTTCCACTTTTGTGTGTAGGGCCAGCTCGGAGGAGGGCAGCGGGATGCACCCAGGGCCTGCTGGCTTTTTGGGTAGCTTTCTATTGAATGCTGGAAGAGGCTTAGCAGAGACAAAAAGCATGGCCAAGCTAAAAAGTTGAAGTCAAGAGCTGTGTGCTAGGCTCCTGGGTGCAAGGAAGAGGAGAAAATCTACCTTATTTTAAAAAGAAAAAAAAAAGAAAGAAGAAGAAGAGATAAATTTTTTAAATTGCAATTTGAGAGAAAAATTTAATCTGCCTTTTTTTATCCCCAAAGCAACTCCGTGAGTCTTGTTCTTAGTTATCCTAATATTACTATCACCTGATGTAGCTCAGGTGTGTGAGTAATACTATTGATGACCATTTCCAAGGAAGGTAAACATCTGGGCTGGATGCTCAAACTCAGTTTCATGCAGTTTTCAGTGTAGATATTAATGGCTTGATCTGACCCAAAGCTCTCGGTTTTCCTCCCCCTGCTTTTGCCCTTCTTATCTTCTTGCAGGCTGTCTCATAACTTAGCGGTTTGCTCAGAAGTTTGGCCCAAGGTTATGCAGCTGTGCAGTATCAGAGCTGGGCTTGGGATGTGTGGAGGCTGCTAAACAGCTGTGGGGGACAGCGAAGGGGAGAATTACACAGAGTTGTTTGCATGATCATTTATAACTTTTCTGTGTTGACTTTCGCCATCCTTATCCACGATATATGATTTTTATAATTTCCTCTTTAAAGAACTGCAAGACTTGGCAGTGAAGTTTTGGCTATTAACACGACTAACATTGTTCTCCAGTGTTACTGTGGCTCAGTCATAATAGTTTACAATCCATTACTTTTTATCCCATTTCAGACCTCTACATATATGTGCTTTACCCCCAGTTCTCTCAAGTTTTAACTCCTTAGCTACTGACAGCACTTAGTCTCCTGTCTGCTTCAGTCTTTCCTTTCTGTTTCTTTTCTTATTTGACCCTTCCTCCTAAATTCCTCCTAAATTGCTTAAAAGGCCATTACTGAAATCAGCGGTTCGACAGCAGAGCTAGCTGCTTTTCCTCAAGCTGTTCCTTCATTTCGGATTTTCCTGTAAACTGATAAAACTACTGAGTTCATTCAGTTATTGTCATTTTAGAGCACTTTTTCCAAAGCTGCAGCTATGATTTCCCAATCTGGGTGGATCCAGATCATGAGCTGTAACTCTCAAGGCTCCCTTAAGAGCTGTAACAATTTTTCATTTGGGTTCCTCAGATATTACTATTAGATTAAGTAGCTGGAGCAAGCTATGCAAGACTAAGGCAGGCTAGGCTATAGTTTAGCTATCTAGCCATGAAAGTCTTACTGGTGACTTCAGTAAAACAGACTAAAACAAACAAACAAACCAAAAAAAGAGAGAAAACAAACAGGCAAGCTATAACAATTGCGTCTGCATAGTTAATGCATGGCTTATAATCTTGTTAACAAGAACAGTGCCACTTTACTGGTCCTCAGGTGCTGTTTCTCCTCTGCTTTGGTAGTGTCCAGCTCCTGGATTGCTGCCCATGAAAGCAGCAAGGATGCTCCAAATCCTGCAGCAGTACCAGGCTCCTGATCAGGACTGGGCAGGGAAGCTTTCTGTGGAGGTATTTGCTTTCTGATCTGGCCTCCAGAAAGCCTCCAGAACCATAAAAGTCTGAAGGTGATCATCTCTAGGTCTCCAAAGCACTTCACAGTCATTATCTGTCTTCTTAAATATCTAAAATTAATGCAATTTGTAAAAAGACCTAACTCATTAATATGGAGTGAAGAGCCAATTTAGAAATTCTTACAACTGCAGGAGACCTGAAGTCCTCTGCCTTACTTTGGAGTTTGCATTGCTGCTCCCTGACTCTGTCAGCTGCTGCTTTTTTGAGAGGCTGTAGTGAAAATCTGCTGTCCTGCAAAAATAGCAAATAAGGAAAACTTGCGTTGTAACCCAGCACCACGAGTATGCAAGCACACAGACAGACGTGCTGCAGCCAGGGGAAGGTGAGCACCAGGAGGGTTGCACTCCCTTGCTTTTGGGACATGAGGCTGAGCTGGGGCAGACTCTGAGTGCAGGGGCTTGGGCTGCACAGGCGCCAGAGGACCCTCTTCGGACCATTTTCAGTGTCTCTGTTCTTGACAAATTCGTGATGGATTCCAGAATTTTTTGGCCCCTTAGGGAGACACTGAGAAACATGAACACGTTTGTATTTACTATTGCCCTCACCTATTTAATAACTTAGAGGATTTATCTTATTAGTGACTTAATAGGTCCCCTTTCACTTTGTCTCTAAGCCTTGTTCCTTTTTATCTGTTTTAAAATACATTACTTGGCTCCTTATTTCATAAGCCCTATATGAATTGGATCCTTGCTCTCTTGTTTTACACATTTTTCTTATGTTGCTTCTTCTACCAGAGCATTGCTTTCTTCTTTATCTTGCCATAATATTTTAGACTCTTAGACACTGGGCCACTAAGAGACAGGCTATCCAAACAAAATATGGTAGAGTTGTAAACCAATCCCTAATCTATCACTGCTTTTAGAGCTATAGATAGCAAGGTTAACTTTTTAGCCCATCATTTTGGATATGGTCCTACAATTGTCTTTAGATTCTTTTTAATAGTCCAGCTCATTACTTTTTACCATTCTGGGTGATTGCAGGTGGTAGGATTTATACAGTCCTTGCTTAATCTCTGGGCTAGTTATTAAGACTTGAATTCTTCATTTAAAACCTCCCCCTTCCCAACCCTCCCCTCTGTTCTTCTAAACCTTTCTCAGGTGTTGTTCCACACCTAGGGACAGTTTTCTGTAACAGCATTGTTACAGTTCCAGCAGTTATATTGCTTTTAGGTGGAAGAACCTCAGCCTGCCCAGGAAAGGTATTTATTGTGGCAAACAGATACTGATACCCTTCTTTAGTTTGTGACAATTTATTGGGGTGATCCCTTGGCGGTATTTGTCACAGTCTATAGTTTAGCCAGTGCAGTAGGGTTGGGAGCTTTCTTTTACTAATCCACTTTTGCACACCTTACACAATTTTTATTTATGTCCCATGTTTCTTACTTCATTTGAGGCCAAGTATAAACTCCCTGCACTCTTTTCAGAGTACCCTACACTTTTTTATGTAGCTCATTATGACAGTTATCTTAGACTGTCATAATGAGCTACATGAAGAAGTGTAGGATGCTCTTATTCAACTGGCCACACTATTCATCCCATCTTTTTTTAGCTGACACCTGGTTGGGGCTGCAGTAAAAAAAGTCTGAGTTAATTTATCTTGCTCACTAAATTATTTCTCAGTATTGCTATTAGTCTTCACATTACTTTAACATCTTGTACATATATTTTATTCCCACTCTCCTTCTAAGCTTGTAAAATAGAGCTCCTGTTTTCTTCATAGGTGTCCCACCATGTGCTTGACATTGCTTTTCTCCCCATTATGCAACCAATATTTTGTTCTACTACCAGGTAGTAGCTATCTATAGAGAGATGTTGGTAAAAGGGTTTGTCTTCTACACACAGTCTTTAAGCTCCTTGGCGTGATCCTTTCTCTAGTTTGCCCACTGTTTGTTCCCTCATTTCACTGATAGAACTGTCTTGGGTCATTTTTGCTCTTTGTTCAAACACAGCACTCCCATCAGTGTGCAGTACCTTTAGTCCATTCCTGGTTTCCATTCAATGGAAATCCACATTAATATCCATTTCTTCCCTGTGTATAAGAGCAGAGCAGAAGCAGACTGGGGTACAATGGCATGATCTTGGGGAAAAGCCTCAAACCCCATCATAGCCCAGACTGCCTCTAACCAGGTTTTCTCATGGCCAAGGAAATTTTAGTCCAGCCACTGGAGAGGACTCATATGCTACTGGTATCCATTTTCCTCCACTATTTCTCTGGAACAGCACTGCTCCCACAGTATCAGCTCGTGTTGAAATTCTTGTTATGAATAATTTTCCTTTAACTGGGAATTTGAGTGCAGAAGCTTTTCAAGCAGCTTCTTTCATGTCAGATAAAGCACTGTCTTGGTCTTTGCTCCAGCTCCCTCCCTGGTTCTTTTCCTGTCATTTCCATAACATTCTGCTGCTATTAGCAAAGATGGATACACTGCCATAAGATACTAGCACAGCTATAGATATGCTGCCATAAGAAATTAAATTCTCCCAGCACTCTTCAGAGTTTGGATTGATTAGTGGGAGTCTTTTATTTCACAGAAAACTTAACCTTTCTAGCATTTATCCATCTTCTTGTTTCACCAGTTTCAGAGTTCAGGCATTTAATTTGAGGTTGTTTTAATTGTGCCGTATTCAAGTTGACATTAAATCCCGTTTGGTCCATTAATTTTAAAACTCAGCTACATCTCTCTTGTACCTCTTCTTCTGTAGCTGTGGTTCCCGAATATCATCACACAAGGCAATCTCTTTTCTTTGTGCCCCACACACATCATTCAAACCCTTTGCTCACACAAGCATGTGCAGCAGGGCAGGTGTTTGGCCCTGTGGGATGCGAGTAAAGGTATATTGTTGGTCTCTAAATGTGAAAGCAACTCTGTCAATTGCTTCTTCCCCTGCATTTTGCCATATGGAAGCTTAGTGTGAATGGTGGGGGTGCATTTGTGCCACTACCTCTCCTAATTCATCCACTGTCCAAGGAGCCAGACTCAGCTTCAGGGCTGCCAGGGCCCGTGGAGATACCTGTGCTCCACTGGGAGTGCTTGGTTGGTGCATGAGATCATGTCCTGATGCTCATGTCCACGACATTCAAGCAGGTCCCTATCAGTTTATTAAAGACTCTCCATCTTCCTCGAGCTTATGGACTGCTAGTGATTGTGCCAATTGGATCCTTGTCTTACCATCCTGCTGGGCAATTTGATTAAATGCCCATGGTGGCAAGATTAAAGGTTTATCAAGGAGGTGCCCAATGTATAATGGATAAAAGCTGGTGGAGCAGACACTCTAATCAATTTACCACTTAATCCCCATTTAATTCTAAATATAAGCAGTTTCTCTACTGTTGTGCTTCCTTTCACTGGCTTTATATCTACAGCTACCTGCCTTGGGGTAATTTTTTTTCATTTTAACAGCTACAGCAGTTTGATCTGCCATACCCATCTACCCTGGGACAGCATTTGGAGTCTTTGTGGGATAGGTTGCTATTCTCAACTTCTCTTTCTTTTCCCATTTGCCCATATCATCCTTGAAGTCATCTTCCTGTGATGGCTCCCGATCCAGTTCTCTACATCACTTTCTGGAATTCCAGCAGTTATTTTTAATTTTTGCATCCCAATCTGCTTTTGCAAGTGTCTAATTTTAGCTTTGCATTTACTATGATCAGGTCCCTTTTGAGCTCTCCCTTGCTCCAGGGCGAATCACTGCACTATATATGTTAATCACCCTCCTTACTTCTGTAGTTTTTCCTTCTCTTTTTCGAAATTCATCTGATGCTCTAATTGCCATTGCACATCCTTATTGCCTTTTTGGGCCACTAGATGGTATTCCTTTTCTAAAGACAAGCTTATTTCAAGTCACTGGATAAACCCTTTCAAAACACAATTTTCCCATTGAAGCAGCTGATGTTCTGATGTTGCCTTGGTACAGATTATTGCTTGTTTCCCGTAACAGTCCCACTAATAGAAGCAGTGAATCCTTGAGTCCCTTTTCATCCACTCTCTCATATCGGGAAACATTTGGTGTCTATCACCCATCGGCTTCCTGTGGGCTAGAGAGGCGCCCACAGCCCCTGCTGTAATCTCTGATATTGTTGGGATTTCCTGCAGCCCTCCAGTACTCCTGGTTTTAGGCTTTTTCCTGAGTTGTCTTGGATTTTTCCCATGCTTTCAATTTTGGCTTAAGGTATCCCTCAAGTATTGTGCACAAGGCTGCTTAGGTTTGTAGAATTGCCCTGAACGAGATCATAGAATCACAGAATGGTTTGGGTTCCACCCTCCTGCCGCGGGCAGGGAACCTTCCACCAGACCAGGTTACTCAGAGCTCCATACAGCTTGGCCTCGAGATCACTCAGAGAAAAAGACTTTGAGGATCTAACCAGTCACACCCTTCACCAAAAGATGTTATGAACTCCCCTTCCCTAACCATGGAGCAGATTTGTAGGATTATGTGGCTGCTTAGAGCTAAGCACGAGCTCATGTCCTTTGGGAGGGTCATGAGATCCTTCACACCATTCCCCCAGACCTCACCAAACACGACTGCAAGCTTTACAAAAGATGACTGGGGAAAACCAAAGTGATGGGTCAGCCCAGGTTAAACCCTCCCCTAGACGGAGCACGGGCTGGCAAGGGAGGAAGAAAGGGGAAGAGCCTTCCTCAGAGCCAGGCCCCACCACCCCCTCTGGTGTGTGCCTGTCTCAGTGCCTCGCTGAGCGGTCTCACTGTTGTCACTGCTGCTGCTGCTGTGGGTGGATCTGTCTGTCTGTCTCTCTGTGTAAAGAAATATGAAACAGAATTATTTTTCATTTTGGAATCATGCTGCTGCTCACATGATATTAAGAATAAAAAAATATATTTCTGGTCTAGCATCCTGAGTTTGACTCTTGCATCCTTCTGCTGTCCAGATTCAGGTCGGCTGCCTTGCCTGCTGGCAGTATGCAAAATCCAGCCTGGGGCACATTATGGTGGAAGACCTGCAACTTGCGCTCATGCAAAATGTTTATTGGGAGGTGGAAAATGCGACGAGATGATCTAAGCCTTTCTTTGGCAGGATATTACCAATTACACAATTATGCATGAAACAGTAGTTGGGAGGTCTCTTTTATACAGTAAAACACCAGGGGACTTGCCTTCACTAAATACATTTTCCCCCAGCATTTCTCACTATTTCTGTGTCTGCTGCATCCAAGTGGATGGGGTACAGGGTGCCCAGGAATTGGGATGCACGTCCAGAGACCAGAAGATGTGCCCAATCCCATAATTGTTTCCTACTCTGGGGTTATCCTCATGTTAAAGGAAACTAATTCCAGTCACTACTGCAAGCTTGGCTTTTACATGAAAGCCAGACCTTTTCTCTTGTTAAAATCCCTTCCAGAATCATGCACAGAGGTGGATTAATGTACGGCTGGCAAAGGTCTGGGCGGTGCATCCAGGCACCCCAGTGCACTCTGAGAGGGAGTTTCCTAATTTAGGACTTGTAAGGATACCCTGTATCTTCACAGTGCTCGTTAAAGTGTTACAGCTGTAATGAATTCATCTTCATTACATGATTGGGAGGTAGAGGAGTACTCTTGTCCCTGTAAAAAGCTGACAGATAAAAGGAGGCAGAGAATTAGAGACTCAGACCAGGCACGGAGCCGGAAAAGTAATTACATGCCTAAACAGCTTTGGGAAGAAGCGTCTAAGTGGCAGATCTGGGGCTTGAACCTCTGTCAGCCCCCTCAGGACCAAATCTTTCTTCTTGTGCTGTGGTGGTAGGGATCAGAAGAACTCAATTATTTACAAATCCTGTAGCCGCAGGTATGCGCGCACACACGCACCGCCTCCCCGGAGAGGGGAATTGATTCGGATAAGGCTGCGGCTGACCTGAGCTGTCATTCGTGCTGCTAATCCAGCTCAAATCAGACTCGGCTTTTTCCCCAGGGACCAGAATAGGTACTGCACTTTCCACTGCAAGGAATTTGTTTTCAGTTTTCCAACACTTTTTCGTTATGGTGTTTGGAAGAATGCTAGGTTTTCTGGGTGGAAAAATGATCTTTTGACATTTTTCTGGCACAGCTGAAAGCACAAAGTATCTGAAATGCCTTGAAAACTGACCAGGAGGAGGTTTTGGGTGGTGATTTTTTTGTTTTGTTCTGGTTTTGTTGTTGTTTTTAACTGAATAGAGATGTTTACAAAGATTAGGTAAGGAATTGAAAAACCTCAAGTGTCTGTACCCCAGATGTGCTACTGTAGCCTTGCAGTGCTCTCATTGTGCAGCTGGTGGGTTGGCGGTGACAGGTCAATAAAACAAGCGTTTGGAGAGTAGATGTTTTTCAGTCTAGCGAGTGCTGTGCTCCAAATGGACGAGGATTTCTTCCTGTGTCTCTTAACCAATTCACTTTGAACATCTTGTGTAAGGTGTGAATCACTCAGGGGCAGCTGTCGCACATGCACGTGTTTACTTCTGTACACAGCAAACCTCCCAAAATCCATGCACATCCCAACAGGGGCGGATGGGACCCACACTTGTGCATCCCCTGAATGCTCTGCTCCAGATCTGTAGAGGGTTTGGGTCTCAATCTAAATTTTCCCAAATCCAAAATACACTCTCCAGCTCCAACCAGCCACTGTATATGTGTTTCTGTATATTATGTTCAGAGATTTATCTTTAGTTGCTTGGGATGAAGCAACTGCTTTTCAAACTCGTGATCCAAAGATTTGAATTAAACCTGAACTACAGCAATGCAAGACTGAACAGGCTAAGTGGTGAACTCCGTTCTCTGATGGATTCAAGGCCCATCCTCATTGATTCTTCTGGAGGAATAATGACAGAAAACCTTTTTTTTATTTTTACTCCTGAAATTAGTTCTACTTGGTGTCTTTGTGATTATTTTCTCTGGGCACAGCAGGGTGAATTGATCTACAAAATATTTTCAGGGATGGTAGAGGATTAAGTATCTTGCACAGATACTTCAATGCAACAGTTGTTACCCAGGACAGCGAGAGAAAAACAGGGTGGGGTAAGGGAGTTGTTCATTTTCCTTCCACTAAGGTCAGCCTTAAATAACTCTCCCACCTCCCTCAGAGGCTGAGACAAGATAATAAGACAAAAATGTCAGAGAAAAGCACGGGGCCCCTCTATTTACAGCAAAGGCCAAATCGCTAACCAACAGATCGGAGCTTGCTTTCTAAACACCGATAAGCGGCAACTTTGAATTAACAGCCCTGGTTCCTCTGCTGCTGTAAATCAGCCTGACCCCAACTGCCCGCAGCACCCCAGTGCCTCCCCCCAGCCAGGGGCTCTCCAGCTGGAGGAGGGGGCTGTAGCAGCGGGCTTAACCCTCCCGGCCCCGGAGATCCCTGTGCCTGGCTCCAAGCACCCCCCCTTCTTCCCCTCCCCAGCCCCCTATCACTAACAAGCCTTATCAGCAGGATTTACACCTCCTTGTCTGGGAACCCATAGGAAAGCCTATGGACTAGTTACCGATGTGCATCCAAATCCCTAAAGTAGCTTTAAGTGCTCAAAACAATCCACTTACCCAGCGATAATTAATGGTGGTATCCGACCTGGGAGTTCCCGTTCCCTGGCAGGGGAGATCAGAACACTCTACAGTGGGGTCCGGCCGACCAGGAATGAGCAGGAAGAGGGGCAGCCCTTCTGCAAGTCCTCGGCACCTCCTGGCCCCAGTGGAGCATCCTGGGAGTGAGGAATGACAATGCCAGAAAGATGGATCCCTGGGAGCAACCACAGCTCATGAGAGCAATGGTGGGCTGGGTTTTTTTCACTGCCAGATGTAGTGTTGGGAAAGGTGCTTTGGGAGAGCTATGCCAGCCAGCAAAACACCAAATGCCATATGGATGATGCTGTAGGAGTGAGGAGGAAGGAGGAAAAAACTCACAGCTCCTGTCTCAGGTCCCAACCCAGCTGAAGGACGCTGACATACTAAAGCTGAAAGTATCCTGTGAGGGTGAAGGAGCAAGCAGCACCTCTGGAAGTCCTGGAGAAAAGTGGGCGTTTAGGTCAGTGTACAGATGTCCAGCTGCAGAGATGGGCAGTGGGGAAAAACACAGAAGTATGTGACACAATGATTTATTTTCAATCCATGAGCCCACTTTACAGCTGGGACAATCCAGTCTGAGCCAGTAAAAAACCATTCCTCCATGTTTTGGCATTTCCCTCCTCACCCACTTGCTGCTTCGACTGCTTATAGTGCCCAATTTTAGCACCCAGCACTTTCTGCTGTCTGCCCATCCTTTCCAGCAGTGTGACCAAGGATCAGGTCATCTTCTCCTCTGTTTCACCACAGGCTTCTCCAGGTCCAAGGGGGACCTCTGATGCTACCTGCTGTGGAAGCCATGGTGGTGGCACTATGAGACTTTAATGCCTACAGTTTTGGATGCTGGAGAAAACTCCCTGACAGACTCAGTGGCCCCTCTCATAGCTGTTTCCTGAGGACTGGGTCAAGATCCTCTCTGTTTGTTCTCGTGGACTCGATGACACAAAGGACAGATGTGGTATCAGTGCTGAAAATGGGTATTTTTAGATTGGTGCTGATCAGGCTACTTTTCCAGTACTCCTCCACTCAGTGGAAGTTGTTTGTTACTTTTGTTTCTCAGTATTTGTCCTCTGGCAGGGTGTCATCACCTCTTCTAATGTTTCTCCATCTCCACCAAGGATTACTTTTGGGCCATTAATAGCCACAGATTTAATCTTCTCCTCATTGATAAACAAACTAATTTGTTCTACTGTGTCTGCTAATAGCTGTTTCTAGGAACTAATAACAGCTCTTAGGTGCTATTTTCTTGTTACCTTCTCAAAAAACATGCAGCTGTAATATTTTCATAGGGTTAAAAGGAGCATAGCTGTTTTTCCCACCTCTATTTATAACCTTGCATATGCTCTTCCCAAAGTGGATGGGAAAGATTTTGGGAGCTGTACCCCGGAGATCATTGAATTTGGTCGAGCTTACTTGGGCAGCTGCACTTGTGGAGAGGTTTGAGCCTGCAGAGGCCAGGGGGTCTTGAGCAAGGTGCAGCCAAACTAATTTGCAAATTCTGCGGTCCCTGGTGAGCTCAGCTTGCCAAAGGTCACCATTTCCCTGTGAGAGGTGTTATGTATTTAGGAGGGGTGGCCAGAGGCTTTGAGCCTCAGGAGGCTGTTCTCAGAGCTGCAGCACACCTGGGAACCTCCATTGTTCTCTAAGGGAAACTACTGGCTCTTTGGAATCTCTCCTTGGAGCACCTTCTGCCAGTGAGCTGCATCTCCAGGGATGTGCCTGTACTCACAGCCCTCTCTGCTCTTCACAGCCAGCCCAGAGCTGATGGGAACTGATGGGTCAGGCCTGCTCGGTTACACTGAGCTTTGGGATATCCCCGGCTATTTTTTGTCCTTTGTGCTCTAAGCAGCAGGACAACGTCCCTGGCCTGGAAGAGCCTGGAAAATTGTGAAGTCCGCAGTCCGGCAGGAGCATCTTGCTTGAGCCTGGTGGCCGTGGGGCAGTGGAGGTGGCTCACATGCCCTGCAGCCAGGCGGCCGCTCGGATTAGTTCATGGGAGCAGCCGAGATTATCTGTATCCCAGTGAGCATCCCCCTGCTCTGCTTGCACAATGCCCCCTCTCTCATTGTGTGATTCTAGATAAGCCAAAGCCTCACCCTTTGCTATAGTAGCCCCTTCTCTCCCCAAGGCCACGTACCTTTGAGGGCATCTTTGCAAGTATTCCCAGAATGAATCCCTCTCCTCAGTGCCAGGTTCACCTCCCTGCCCTTCATCTCACACCAGTGCCACTGCACATGTGCTTGGACACATCAGTGAGAGCAGAGCAGCTGGAAACCATGTGGAAACAGGGAGCACCAAGGATGCTGGTCACCCCCAAAACCTGCTCTTGGGAATGCAGACCCCTCAGGGTGACTGGGGCTGTGTTCCAGGAGGCTGCTGGCACAGCACAGATGAGCATTGGGGCTGTTTGCTTCAAAAGCCACTGAATTCACCCCACAGGGAAGAGAAGTCACGTGGTCACTGCTGTGTGATCTCTGCTACTCCTCTGGGACAACGCACATATTGGCATGGGAAGGACAGTGGTAGCGACCACAGGGCACCAGAGCAGTCAGGGGGATGTGGGTGGCATTTTGGGGTCCCTGGGTCTCTTGCCTCCAGTCCTGACCTTTGCTGTCACAAAGACTTGCACAAACTTGTAATTGTTAACTAGTTCCCCTGTAGTGGGCTTGTTATTTTCAGGACAGGGTTTGAAAATGCGAGACATCTACAGTAGTAAAGATTTTATTGTGCTGGCAGAGGACTATAAAACTCGATTACATGACACTGGGGATTGCCTAAACCTTGTTCCCACTGATGCAACTGCTCAGAACTGGGGGGGATGTGAGGAAGGGAGGTGGTTTCGAGTCACGTCTGGAGGTGCCTTAGCAGGAAGGGCAGGAGCAGCCCACTCCCACCCAGCCGCTCCCACCCTTCAGCCAAGTGAGCCCAATGTGGACCTGAGGATCTGGGGGGATCACAGGAGCATGCATAACTGAAACAAAGGATGAGTGCTTGGCTCATCACTGCCTAATGACGTGAAAATCAATGTCAAGCCCAGCCTGGAAGGAGTAAGCAGAGATTTTTCTGTAGAAAAAGCTTTTCCATCTAGAAATGGGCTCCCCTGTTGGCCCCCTCTCTCAGATCGCTGCTGACATGGGAGTTTTCCCTCTAAGACAAAACTTTCCACAGTTTGTATCCGTTTTATATCCCTTTATATGACTGCTAGCATTTTTCATATTCCAGAGGACCATTTATGGTAAGAAAATACATTTTCCAATAAATAATCAAAGTGATCATATTTTGGAAGGGGAAAAAAATCGTAGTAGGAAACTTTTGAAAAAAATATTGGCCTGTGCTGAACATTGAGCCAGCATGATATCTTTTTTCCTTCCAATAAATCTTCTGGCTTATTTCTGTACCCAAACTACAGTGAGCCAAGAGGAATTCCTGAACGCTTGGGTACAGTCAGCCCTTCCCCTGTTGCGGCATGCTGCAGGAATGCCATGAGCTTTTTGAAGCTACCTCCAGGCTTTGGTTAGCCAAAAGAGAGTAAGAGAAGCGTCAGGCCAAGAACATGGCACTTTCAGAGCAAAATAAAGCAACTTTTTTTTTGTGACATCAGTGGTGTAAGCCTCAGGGAAGGGGAGAGTCCAGCAGGGAAGCTGCCTAGAGGGGAGACAAGAGTGGATGGAAGAGTCTCCTTACAAAGTCCCTCTGTCAATAAACTATGAGTTCAGGTGAGCTCAGGTAACATTCAAAAGTGCAAGCAGGAAAGCCCTAAATGGCACATCTCAGCATGTGATTAAGCTGGGGAACACCCTGCTCAGGAGCCTTTCCAAGGCAATCACTTGACTGAGGTCCATTGAACCTTGAGCAGAGTGATGATTGCTGGCAAATGATTGCCAAGGGGATCTGGAGGGCAATCCTTTGAGTTGTCCTCTCTGTGTGAGCTTCCAGGTGCGAGGTCCCTGCTCTGGAGGAAGCATGAGTCACACAATGCTTCTGCTGCTGGCTTTGGCAACCTACTGCAGCTGGGGTAAAACGCCAGGTTTTATCCTATGTAGCTGCTAATTCCCCACCTTTACCCAGTAGTAAGGTCTCAGTAAGTGAATTCCCTGAACTCCTATCTTGCTGAAACCTGAGCCCCTCTTCATGGGTATACCACTAGGTCATTCAAGTACATCCAATATCTTTTTTGAGGGGAAGAGAGGCAGAGATAGTGTTACACATTGTGCAGAAATGCTATTAGCTGTAGTTGAGCATCACAACTTGGATTTATTAGCAGGGGGCTGAAAGACCTCCATGGCAGGGGATGTAACTGATAACCTTGTCTTTCATCCTTTTGAGCAAATGGGTCCGTCCTGTGTGCTCATCGGAGATTTAGCGCTCCTCAGGAGCTTTTTTGCAATCACAGTCATTTAGCAAACATATGATACTTCACACTCAGAGCCGTGACAGGGGCATATGGCACTTCCTACCTCCTAAATGTTGATGGATGGAATTGCTTTGACTATTCAAGGAATCAAAGGCCTGGCTCGAATCTCAAGGCCTTGCGCTGATTTTGGTGAACTTCCTTCTGATTTGTCCTGCGTATGGAGAATCGGGCTTATTCTAAGTTAAAGAAGCAAGAGAGTTCCAACAGATGAAAATGTCTCCTACTCAGTGGTCCTGAGCACTTGCAGTCTCAAAAGTCAGAGCAATGGGAAGTTTGAAGATGATCTCATTCCCAGCATTTAAAATGGGCCTTTTCAGGCAGAAAAAAAAAAAAATAAAAGGAGAAAAGAAAAAGAAAGTATACTTTAAGCAGAAAAAAGTACAAGCTCGCTATTGGTGGCAAAAAGGTGGAGCACAAAGGTACTCAAAAATTGGATAGTGTTGTGAAAAAGAGCGAGAGCTAGATCTGTTGCCAAAATCAGACCCATAAAAGCCTGTGGACCACTGCTGACCCGCCATCTCCTTTTAAAATCAAACTTACCAGCCAGAATGGAGATAATCAGATATCTCCTGGTTTTCACTGGGATTTACCAGGAAAGTTTCTTGGTGGTTAAGACACCACTTTTGACAGAGCCTCAGAGAGAAGAGCTGAGACACTCAGAGCTCCCAGATGCACGTGGCAGAGATTGAGCCTTTACTCCGCTTAATCCCAAACAGGAATTTGACGGGGGCAGGTGAAGGAGGGAACCTGTCTTTTGGTGGGAGAAGGGAGAAAAGTTTTTTTTTTTTTCTTTTCACACGCACAATTTCAAATGCTCAGACTCTGGCCCTGTGCTGAGGCAAAACGACCACCCAAAGTCTCCTGCAAAATGCAGATGTTTTTCCTCCCCCTGCCCAAGCTGTGGACGCGTGTCTCTCGCTGTGCACCTCGTGGCCAGTGAGCCTGAGCACAATAATTTGTTTTCCTTCTCCTAACACCTGACAGTAGCATGATTTTACCAACCACTTGGTCCCATTGCTGCATACTTTCCAAGGTAATATAAATCAAACAGATTAACGTGTTTGCTTTTAATTTTACATTTTAGAAACAGCTGTTGAACCACCTCAATGCCAACAGTGTCTATTGCCAGCATTAGTGTCATTAGTAGTCATTGCAGCTGTAATAGCACCATTATCTCCTGCTAAAAGGGTCACTGATGGCTCAGGACAGAGCTTCAGGGGGGAAGCGAAAAGAGCAGACTAAATGAGATGGAAACTGCAAACAGTTGCTTCTATCTTAACTTGCATAAAGACCTGTGGATGCTACGCAGAGGGAAATTAATTTGCACAAGTAGCAAAAATTTTGGCTAGAGTGTCATCAAGGAGGAGGGGCTCTTGGTAGATCTTGTGTCACTTGGGCTAAGGTAAAGCATATAAATATGGGAAAGAGAGAATGGGGACATTACTACTAACCATCTTCATCCCTCAGAGTGAACTTCTCTCCACCTCCTGCTGCCATCTCTTGGGTAAGTTGGATTGCTTTCCTTTCATTTTCTACCTGTTGTGCAGACCTGTCTTCTTAAGTTGGTTAAGCAGGCACTGTCAAGTGTGGCTTGTTGACCCAAGAAAATGAGGCCTCCTCAGGTCTTTGAGGACATTCTGCTGGTTTTGGGCCCATCATCACACATTACAGCCCCCTCTGAATGGGCGGAGAGGGTTTTTCCCCTGGAGGGGTCTGCTGATCTTGGCTCTCAAGGGCATGTACACTATAGGGCTTGGCAGGATGGCTCTGCCAGCCTTTTAAGGCAAGACAGCAGGGAGTCTGAGACTGATGGAGCATGGAGATGCACTTAGAGTCAGCAGTCATTTACTGTCACTTGTAAATCCTGGTGCAGAAAGCTCTCCTTCCTTCCTGAACTAGAATGTCCATCTCCTACTTTGGTCTCATTTCCATGTCAGAGGAGCTGAAAGACGTAAAATGCTTGATTACAACCTATTTTTACCTCCTAGACTTCCCTGTGTCTCCTCTGCCTCTGAACCCTAGGCCCCAGCCTGCCCACCATGGCTCTGTGGATCCGATCGCTGCCTCTCCTGGCCCTGCTGGCCCTTTCGGGCCCCGGGAGCAGCCAGGCGGCTGTCAGCCAGCACCTCTGCGGCTCCCACTTGGTGGAGGCTCTGTACCTGGTGTGTGGGGAGCGAGGCTTCTTCTACCAGCCCAAAGCCCGGCGGGATGTTGAGCAGCCCCTAGGTAAGTGAGGCTGAAAAGCAGTCACTGTCAGTGCCGTGTGCTGCGAGGTGCAACAACCGCCTTTCTTTGACAGTGACACCGGGAATGCCCTTCACTGGGAATGCCAGGAATACCTTCGGCATACCAACAGCATCACGTTGCCAGTGAGAAGCTCTTCGGGTTAAAAAGGCAGACGAGAGGGCAGGCAGGGAGAGAGGATTTATGACGCAAAAGGAGTTGTGCCTGAAAACTCAAACTAGTATATTTCTTTGTGTGGCTGTTACACCAGCCTGGGAGTATTCCTAGAAAATAAAGGTGGGAGGAACTCAAGAAGCCTCTTTCTGCCCCCAGACAGGATCAGTTGTCCCCATTCTATTTCTTTGCCATGTTTGTCTGGTATGTTCATAAAAACCTCCAGAGAGAAAGCTTCTTCTGTCTTCTGGAACAGCCCAATCCCAAGCTTAACTGACCTTCTTTGTGAGTGTTTCTTCCCAATATCTAACCTGAACATGCCTTGCTGTGAATTATTTCTTCTTAATAGTGGACATGGACTAAAGTACTAGTCCTTTCATCTTTATGATAGCTTTTAAAAATATGTGACTACTGTTCCCATGCCTAGTTTTGACCTCTCTTCAGCTGTACAACCCTACTGCCTTCCTAGGGCATATTTTCTAGATATCTAAGCATGCTGTTCTGCATTTGTCCTCATCCTTTCTGATTGGTGAGGCCTAGAGAAGCACATTGAACATCCCAAGCTTCTAATCAAGACTGTGAATAGATGAAGAAGAGACCCCCGTCCAAATTGCATCAATTTCAATCCTCTTGTTTCAAGATCGACCTTTACTTAACATCCCCTGACTACAATACATCTCTCCCATCATTTCTCTTCCCATCACCTACTGTTTTCATTCATATCCAATTCCCTCTCCTGTGTATGTAACCATCCTGTGAAATAGTCTTAGGTGTCTTTGTAAGGTGAAACAAGATAATGTCCTAGCAGAGGGTTTGCCATGATTTGTTTGGGATGTCATTTGCTCCATTCTCTGATTATTCATTTCTGGAGACCACCACAAATGGGTTGGAGGTTTCATTAGCCAAATTACCTAAATACTGTAAAGAGAATTTTAATCGTGCCAACCAGAATGCAAGTATTTGAGGATTTTCTACCTTTTTTTTTCACGGCTTTTGCCTGAGCCACCACCTCTTTGTCACACAATCTGGCTATGTTTACAGTCTGCTCACAGCTGGCTTGAATGAGGAAGACAAGTAAATCATGAAACACTGACTAGCTATTTCCTCTACTACTTAACATTGGACCAAATTTTTCCCAAATTTCCCTTCTAGCACACTAGCATAATGATTTTGTGTTACTCTTGTGCCTTGTTCATTGCCTCACGCTCTGGGGGTTTGGGGATTTTGCATCTTGTACTCTACTTGTATTGCCCTAGAAACCACATCTCATTCTCACTTTCCAGGCATTTTCTCTTTGTTGTTAAGGGCTCTTCTCTTCCTGCAGGAAAAACTCACTGATTTATTTGCCATTTTCCATATTTTCATTGGGCAACGAAAACCTGAACAGATCTGTGCTCAAGTTTTCAAGTTCTCACCAGCAAATAAGACATTCTGTTGAGTGTTATCTGTGTCCAAATACCCTAATTTATCATTGCTTCTAAAAATTTGCCCCCAGCTGTGAACACAGACACACACAAATGCTTTTGCTGTCAGCTTGGGGCTATATCCAGTCAGCCAACTGAAACAGGCTGTTCAGGAACAGCTGGGAAATGCACCTAGCCTCAGAACTGGACTGTCCCCGCAATCCCACGAGCATCCCAGTTATCTGCCCAGGCTCCCAGAAGAGTGGGTAACTGCCTAAAGGGCTCTGCAGTCCCCAACTCTTCTCTATAGAGCAGACAGTCCCATTTTATCGTCTCACTTACTAGCTGCTCACCCCAGGGAGGGTGCAGGTTTTCTCTTCTTCTGCATACAGCTTCCCCAGTAAAGCCCCTGTATCCCTTTATCCCTCTCACTGCCATTAGCCACTCAGCTTGGCACCTTCAGAACACCACAGGATTATTTTGGGAGAGGAAAGAGGGAGCCTGAAGGTGCTACAAGCAGCATCAACGTGGGGAAACCTGTGCAACTTCCTTCCCATTTTCCAACCAGCTCTGGATTAAAGATCTGGTGCCTGCTAAGGGGGTGTCTGCAAGGCTCAAGAGCCAGGGCTGATGCTGTGTGATATCCCACAACTTCTCTTCTTCTTCCCTGGCAGTGAGCGGTCCCTTGCATGGGGAGCTGGGAGAGCTGCCCTTCCAGCAGGAGGAGTTTGAGAAAGTGAAGCGAGGGATCGTTGAGCAATGCTGCCACAACACCTGCTCCCTCTACCAGCTGGAAAACTACTGCAATTAGTGGCAGGGCTGGCGCTGGGCAGCTCGTGGGCCGCAGGCAGAAACATGCACTTATGCTACTGCACCTTCAAAGCAATTGAATAAACGTTGTGGATCTATTGGAAGAACTGTGCTGGTTCATGTGTCCACATCTTTTTGTCTGCTTTAGAATGTCAGTGTGCATGCTTGGGTAAGGCAGTTTTCAGCCATCACTTCAGATTATCCTTCTGCCACATGAATGAACTCCATGGGAGCGAGGGACGGGAGGGGAGGGGAGGG
>VXBQ01000656.1:1053008-1072870 GCA_013400175.1 Phainopepla nitens | reverse complement strand
GGGTATTATACAGCTTTGGAGCAGGTATATGGAGCATCTGGCACCCCCAGTGCTGAGAGAAGGAGAAGGAAAAGGCAGAGAGGTTTGAACAAGACTTTTCTCGCTAGGGAAACATTACATCTGTAACAAAGTCATGCTGATCAGCTTCCTGCAGTTCACAGCCCAAATATAGCCAGGCAGCTGGAGACTGAACTTCCTCAGCTTCATAATGGAAACAGTAAAGATTAAGCAAAGAATTATGTCACCTTTTCATTGTACTCAGAAAAATTATGGATGGCCACCACGGCCAATTGAGAAAGAGTGTCTAGTTCCTACTTCTGCTCGTGGGAGGCCCAGGGAGAGTCCCTGCTGTGGGGATGTGCTTGTTGTTCACAAGGATATGACAAGCCATATACTGAGAGTGGATTTAATCTGGAAGGAGTTTTGAATTAATGGGCCATGTGCTGGGCAGTATCCTTGCTCCTGGTGCTGCAAACCTCATTAAAGTATCTGGTCCCAAAATTGCCCCTTTCTCTGAGGAAAATCTGCCCAGCACTACCAGCTGGCCAGAGTGTCCCAGAGTGTAGGGAAGGGCTGTGTTCCCTCTGCCACAGGACTCCCCTGGCAGTCTACTGAAAGCCATGCAGAGAGGCTCTGTGGAATGGGCTCAGCCTGGCAGAGGTGACAGCAGCAGCCAGGGCTGCATTTTGCTGGTGACAGATTTTGAAAGTTGGTCTGAGAGGAGCCTGTGGTTTTAACAGCCTCATTTCCCAAACCAGTTCCGACTGCCTCCAGTGGAGCTGCACAGATGGAAGCTGCCATCTCATCCCTGCCAGGATGCATTACTTCCAATCCTATCACAAGCACAAAACTTGCCAAACCACTACAAACTAAAAGGCTGGAAGAGCAGCTGGAGGAGCTGCTGAAAAGAAGATACAGACATAAAACTGAAATCAGAAAGAACTCATGATTCCCCGTGGTGACCTTCCATATAGATTCCCTTAATGCAGCCAAAAGCCTGAGACAGGGGCCTCCTCCTGTAGGTGCCACACCAGTGCTGCAGGGCTACTCAGCCAGTCCTGCTCTCCCTTACCACCTTTTCATCCCTCTCCATCACCCTTTCTGATGGGCCCCACTGAATATTCCCAGCAGCAGAGCTTTCAACAGTGACAAGCAGCTTTGGGCCAAAATCATGTGGTTATGAAAGCACAGCAAGAGATATTCTGTTCCTGAGCTACTTGGCTCCCACCAAACCTCACAGCGTATAGCTCCAGTGGTTTCTAGAGGGGACTCAGAAGCAATTCTCTTACCTGTCCTGGTGAACCATGTGAGCAGGACAAGTGTTACTGAAAAGAAAAAAATAAGAAAAAAAAAAAGAAAATAAAGCAGAGCTATTGCTTATTGTAAGGCCACCAACATATTCAGGCATGCAGCCAAGCACCAGCAATCCCATCCATCCAGGAGTTACCACCCTGATCCAAAAGGCAGATATTCAGGTCTGCTTGGACGTTCTTGAGGGAAAGAACACCCAGCCATGGTGGTTCCTCCATCTGGCACAGCCCTGTTTATCTGCTGGCACTCCTGCCCTGGCAGCAATGCTCTGCTCGGGTGAGGACAGCTCTTCAGAGATGCCCAGCTCATTTCCTGCCCTCTGCCATTGTTTGGTCTGATCCTTTGTTTGTTTGCTTTTTCTGAATGCTCTCAATTAGGACTTGTTGGGAAATTGCAAATGCCACTTTTTCTGTTGGAAAATGTTGATTCATCAAGATCAGCACACCCCGCAGGACCGGACTGGTTTTAGCAAGGCAGGATTTGAAAGAATGAAGGGACATAGAAGGTTCAGGTGCCTGCTCTTCATCATCTGTGCCCAGTTGCCCAAGACCACAAGCCAACCCTTTTGGTTCTGCTGAAAGATTCCAGAAGTAATGGAGGGATGGATATGTCCCCTCTAGGGACCCAAGCTGTCTGAGCTCTCTGCAGAGCACATGCAGGTGCTGCTGCTTCCTTCCTCCCCAAAGCAGGAGCTGTCCTGGAGGTGAGTGGCCTACGATGAGCTACACTGCTCTCCAGGAGGTGCAGGAGAAAATAATGCATCAATTTTGAAACTGTAGAAAGCCTAAAAAAAACCTCAGAAAACTTTTTTCTATCCTTTTGCTTTGCAGAACTGAAAATAACATAAAGGGCCAGCTCTTCACTCTTTAAAAGCTGCAGTAAGGTGAAGGCCAAAGGAGAACAAAGGTCCTTTTCCCCCTTTTTCTGGACCTCCAGGGAAGAAAGCCTGAAGGCACCCCTATGCATTTTCCACACTGGAGCACATGGCTCCCCGGCTTGCAAAAGTGATGTTTCTGGCCTGCTGACCCTATGCTGTGGCAGGGCTGGCAGCTTTAGCCCCTTACCCCACCTAAACCCAGGAGTGGGTGTTCTTAAGGTCCTTCTTGACATCTTTAATGGTGGTCTGGGATGGAATTTCTTTATAAAGCCTCCCTCAAATCCGTGTGCCCTTGCCCAGACCATCTCCTGATCTCCGATGTGCTTGGGAGATGCCAGATCTTATGAATTCCTGCATGAGAAATGATTCAAGGACAGGGAATGCTGCATCCATTGACCTCCCTCCCTGCTCCTCCTCTGGCCAAGATTTGCATTGTGATCTTTGGGAAGCAAATGCATGCAGTCCCCTTTATTCTGACTCAGCAGTCGCTCTGAAGTGATTTTTACAGTAGCGGTGGGGCATCATGCCTGACTAAAATATCTTGGCTCTGCTACTCCTGCAACAAACTTCCAAAGGTCTCATGCTCGTGGTGGAGGGCAATTTGAAGAGAATGCAAATAAAGGCTTCGGTTCATTCATGCTGCTTGAATAGAGAATAGAAAGCTGAGCCGCAGAGGGTATTGCAAGGCAAATTCTTTGGGCTGCTGAGTTGTTAACACTGCCTAGAAAAGAAAGGAGGAAAGTTGCCCCTGTCTGCCACGTGCACGAGCCCTCATCCAAAAGGGCAGCACTACGGTTTCCAGGAAAGGGGAATGATGTGCACAGAAATGGGAATGGAGGGGAGCCTCTACAGGGCACTGCCCGTTGGGGTCCCTAGTGATTGGGTGGCAGATCATGTCCTCCAGGTTGCTGGATGGGCTCTGCTGCTCCAGCTTATCTGGAGAGGAAGGGAAGGCTGCCACTTTCCCGGAGCTAATCCGACCGTATTATTTCCTTTCCAGGAAACCACAGATAGAGACCTCTCTGTTACTCTGGGAATTTAAGAGATTCACTTTAAGAAATAGTCCAACTATATTCTGGAATTTATTTCTTTTTAACCATCTTATCAGCATTTTAGGAAATTTTAAACCTGCTTACAGCCTCTCTCCTTATCTGCAGAGTGATCCCTAATAACAGACTTGCAGCAATGACTTGAGTCGGAAAGCATGCACTGAGCAGATTCAGTGTTAAGACCTCAAATTCACTCTGATTTAGACCAGCCTCACCAAAGAAACCTATCTTGAACAAAAAATAGTCCTTTTTCCTTCTCCTTTCTCTCTGGGCAGGAAGAAAACTTTAGGTCAGGCTATAAATTGATTGGAAAGTCATTGCCAGTGCATTGTCTCTGGCTGAATTATTCCTGCATGCTGTGGGGAGGAAGGAGGCTGGTTTTTTCCAAGCCTAGTGCCAGACTGGCTCTCACATGCCCCCCAGTCCTGTTGGGCAGAGCAGACAGGAGGAGATCCTGGACAATAACGGGAAGCAAAGCAAGCCCATAGGAGCACACAAGGAAATGATCTGAGCCTCAATCATTTCCCTCCATCCCTCAATCCTTTCCCTCCATTCCCAGTCGCCTTCAGGACTGTCAAGAAAAGGTGGACAAGCCTCCTGAACTCCTGCAACCTCCTTTCTGTTGCTGAAAAAGACAGCCTAAATAACACTTTATTTATTTTTTTTTCCATGTCTGGTACGTGCCAGGATTGCCAGGATCTCCAAAATGCATGTGGTTGCTCACACTAAAATCTCCCACAAATGTTTTCAGATTTTGGAAGAAAATGGATAAGAGAAATAAATTTGGCTTTCGATTTCCAGGTTGTTGTCGTTTGGGCTTTGTAATGCTGGATTTTGGCAGTGGGGGTGTTTTACATAACTGCCAACTTCTGAAATGTAACTTTTTGTCAGAAAATAATGCAGCTTCCTCTTTTCTAATCAGAAAACGGAAAATCAAATATAAATGACACCACCCACCCTACACTGACGATAAACCATTCTGTGGAAGTTTGAATGGAAAAAATTCTACCCTTTTTTCCCCTTATCAGAAACCTCCACTTTGGAGCCTGAGACCCAGCAGGGTCCTGGCTCTGCAGACTTGCCAGCTAGCAGGTCTTGCACACCCAAATTTCAAGCTTTTCCTACATGTTTTGGAAAATTTTTAAAACTTCTCCCAAATAAATGCTGTCTTGGCCCCTGGGCTTCTACTGATTTCAGTGGCAAGAAAAAGAAATCACCAAGTGAAAACGATCAAGACCTAGACAAAGCATGCCCAGGTTGCACACCACAGCCTGCTTCTCCCCTGCTTCTGAAGTTGTTTTTTCAGTATGTCTGCAGCCTAAACCTGGCCACATTTTTCCAAAAGCTGGCACCTTGTCCCAAAATAATGAATTACAACCCTAAATAAAGAAAAAACCCGCCCCCATGAAATTCTGATTGAAATGTAGACAGGTTTACGAGAACAAAGGAGAACAAAGGTACTTTTCCCATTTTTCTGGAACTCCAGGGAAGAAAGCCTGAAGGCACCCCTAGGCATTTTCCACACTGGAGCACATGGCTCCCCGGCTTGCAAAAGTGATGTTTCTGGCCTGCTGACCCTATGCTGTGGCAGGGCTGGCAGCTTTAGCCCCTTACCCCACCCAAACCCTAGTCCTAGTCCTGGTGCAAATGTTCTGAGGCAGGTGTTCAGTGTGCAGACCTGTGCTCCCACGGTGTTTTAACTCACCAAACCGTGGGTGCTTCCCTCGGGTGTGGAAGCCGTGACAGGGAGGGGACAAGGTCACCCTTCAGCCCTGCACCCAGGGTGAAGAGGGGTCATCTGGCTCAGGCTGGCTTATGCCTTAAGCCTGTGGGAGGACCACCAAAGGCTGAAGTGCCTCTTGTTAAGCACTCCTCCAGCGGCAGCTCCTTTGCCCTGCAAGATCCCTGACCTCACCCCAGGAACAGTGAGCAGCACTGAGCACTGACATCATGCCCATTTTTCCTTTATGGTTTTGACTACAGAGCCCAGATATCATTCTCAAGATTCTTGCCTTTCCTCACCCTGTGGAGCTGTTGCTTTGACTGCCCCGTTTCTCTGTGCATCCCACTTAAGAACACAGGACTGGGAGCAACTTCCAAGCCAGTTGCCTTCTATCTTGCTAACTTCACATCACTGCCTTCATCTCCAAAAAGACTTTAACATCCCAATTCTCCCTTTAGCCTGTGTGCAGTTTTAGTTTCTGGAACTTTTCCTGAGCAATTCATCCTCTCCTGTTGGGCTTCACAGTCCTCACAACCTGGAAAAAATCCCGAGGTTTCATATATCTGTTCAGAGCAAAGCAAGTATCCATGGCTCTGTCACTGAAATAGGGCAACATAAAAATGCTGGGAATCTGTTAAAGCCAGATTCCTGCGACGGTTTTCCCTTCTCCTGCAGTCCCAGCTGCTGCCAGGGGATGGAGCGCAGGTCAGCCCATCACTGGATCCCCCACGTCTGCCTGCAGCTGCCTGGCAGCACTGTCTAGGGCAGGGCACGGTGGCACGGCCACCACGGACTGGCAAAAATAGGGGAGAAAAACTGGTAAATACAGACAGTGTTGGAGAAAAACTCCCTGGAGATGTGATGCTGGAGTAAGGTTTTGCACCAAAGCCGTGGGACCAGCAGAGCTGGAGCAACAAGGAGATGGCTGGAGCAAGGAAAATAAAATGCCTGTCAACCCACAGGCTGCTGCTGGCAGGACAGAGACCTACAGTGATGATGAGTTGGGCTGCCGATGCTGCTCCTTCTCTTCTCTTTGTTAAAAGGTGGTATTCCTTCCAGGAAGGTTTTGGTTGCCTTTCTGAGGCTCCTTGGAGCTGGGACTCAGCCTGGCTCTCACAGTCCAGGGCACCCTCAGCACCAGTTCATTGTTCACTGTTACCCATTGTCACCTCCTTTCTGTGCACTCTGCCCAACACTTCCTCTGATGCAGCAGGGACCTATGACCTATTTCAGGTTGCATGGGCCTGTGTTTTCAAGTCACGAATCACCTTTTTGAGCAGACCGAGGTTTAGGTCTGCAATAACGTCCAGCTGCAAAGAACCCATGCTGTGCAACAGCACCCTGGGTTCTTGTGGCTCATTCTGGTACTGAAGGCAGAGCATAGATAGATGTCCTGAATTGGAAACATTAAATCTTCAAATTGGGACATCTCCCCACCCAGCTTTGCCACAGGGCTGATGCTCAAATCCTCACTCCCACGCATCACATTTTATGTGATCATGGTCCTCATCCTTGGCCATGACACAAATTTGGCCAGCTATTCTGCTGTTGGGGACAGCCATCACCCCAGCCAGCCCCTTCTCACGGGGAATGAGGCCCTAATGAGGGTGATGAAGTGATGCTGCAGCCAGCAGAGGGAGTGCTCAGAGCTTCAGGATGCGCAGGGACAGCTCGGGAAGCGCCGAGAAAACGTACTGAACCCAAGGTGGGAGTGACGGGGTGCTGAAACAAAGGTTTCTCCCTGGTTCAGCTATCATCTTGGTGATGCTCAGCTGTGAGAGGATGGGGAAATGGATCTGCCGTGAACCCTCCTGGAAACCTCGGGTGCTTGATGAGCCAGAGATGAGTATCCACAGTGAGAGATGTGCTTGAGCCTCTTAGACTTGAGGAATTTTGCAGCGCCTGTTCTAAACTGCCAGGTGAAATCCCCCCATTCATTTGGTGCCGGCTTTGGGCTCTTAGCTTTGGGCTTTCCAAATGAAGTAATTTCTGAATCTCAATTAGTAAGGATCACCCCTATAGCATTTTATTTCCAAAGCAATTGTCCTTGTGCCCCACATAGGTGCTGGAATCAGGAGGCAGTCTGTGGGAAGCTTAGGCTTGGCTCTGCCCACCAAATGAACATTTTAAGCAGATCTTCTTTTGATTTTAGGCCAAACAGAGCAATTTGTATTACTTTGGTGAATTAAAGACTTAACATCTGGCAATATCTGTAACAGTCTCCTCTGTTATGGAAAGGGTCTAAATTATTCTCCATGAAATGTCTCAGTGGTGGTGGGGGGTCTTCCCCTCACACACAATATTAGAAATATAATTAGTTTCCCAAATGCACACCATCAAAGACTCATGCCTGGTCCTCTCCTAACCGTGTGGACTCTCCAGATTTTTAAATGAAGGCGTTTCAAGCACCAATGGGCAATTTTGCAGCTTGTCTCTAAGCAGATCAATAACTAAAAGCAGTGTAACAAAGTCAGGTGTCTCTGGATTGTGTCAGGACAAGCCCATGAGAGGATTCTGATGTGGATGAGATAAATGCCATTAAATCACTTGCAGGGTGAGGTTTTAAGTGGGGAAAGCCTAGCACTGCATGTTAGGAAGGTGTTGTGCATGGCGAGCACCACCGCGGGCTGATTAACACGGCATGCAAACCCTATTGCAAGCCTGATAAAAGACAATGAGACACATTTTCACCACTAAATACATCAGGGATGAAAGGGGCCTGGGAGCTGGGGGAAGAAGCAGAAAAGAGCAGGAATGATCTGACCTGCCTGAAACCTGCTTTTATACTGGAGAGCAAGGAAGCTTGCTCTACATATCTGGAAAAAAAAAAAATGTTGAGAGAGACTTAGTCGCAACCAAGATGGTGGTTCTGAGAAGAGTCCTGATGGTGAAGAGTGGCTAAATGCCTTCTGAGATTTAACGTCTAGAAGTGAACTTAAGCCCATGTGGACTGGAGTTTGGTGGGCAAGAGGCAACTACTCAGAGAGACAGTTCAGCTGCCAACAGAAAAGATTTGTAGGGTTTGAATCAATGCAAGATGACACATGTTCAGTGAAACAGAGTGAAGGCCAGAGAATGACTCTGCTTGAAACCCCTCCCTTTTGCAGCCATACCCCATTACTGCTGAGATGTGGCAGTGAACCCTGCCACCAGCCCAGGCAGCCTGTTAATCTTACTATTCCCTTCTCAAAGCTAGAATCAAATGAGAAGAACAAATCCATACGAAAGAAATGCTCCCGCAGTTGCTCTCCAATTCAATCTTCCTCCCTGGTCAGGAGAAATCTCATGCAGCTCTGCAGCAGAAGACACTGTCTGTCCCACAGGTGATGTCATGTGCTCTGAGCCGGTCCCAGCTTTCAGGTGGAGATGCCTTAACCCAAGACAGCCTGGTATTTCCTGCTTCTAGTTACTCAAAATAAATCTGAGAGGAAAGACAGCACTTGCTTGGGATGTGGATGGCTCCTTCAAAAGCAGAGCCTGTCTTATTCACAGCAAACTGGGACTGGGAAGCCCTCATGAAGATGGAAGGGCCAATCCTGTGATAGGTTCAATGAAGGAATAGGGAAAAAAGGCAATGCGAAATGGATCAAGCAGTGATTCATTTGGACTTTTATTAGGATTAACTCAAAATCAGCAAGAACAACCAAGCTGTCAGCAAATCCATATGATATGATATGAGCAGCCCTCTAAAATCCGTCTTAATCAGTAATATCCTCCACGTGTGCTGCTGCAAATCCCCTTTCTGGCAATACCTGGTGGCTGGTGCAGAAGTGGGAGAAGACTCTATCCCACAGAGTCATAGGAGCTCTGGTGTTTCCCCTTGACTGCCACACCTTGCCCCTGCAACCTGTGCTGCAAACCATTTTATCCAACTACATCTGAATGCCGAAGAGCGCATGCTCTGAGCAGCCCAGCAGACATGTGGGCGCTAGCTTGGGCGCTCACTGGGGCACAGTGAGGTTCGACACACCAGGGCTTTCCTGAGAGAAACCTCTTGTCAGGGCTACAGGTCTCCCAGCTTCATAGCAGAGCTGTTCTTCCCCACTCCATCCAGGAGCCTGGCTTGCACACTTTCCTTTACCTTCCTGACAAAGTCACAAATGGCAGCAGGGTGGCAGAGTTCAGGAACAGCCCGTGGGGGAGAGGGCTGTCTGTCAGAGAGCTCTGGAGCAGCTTGTATTATGAAAAAAAGGCTGTGTCTGGGAGGCTGGCTACCCACAGCCTCTGCTGTGGCCATGCCAGAGAAGAGGCAGGTGGGAAAGCAGATGCTGTTTGGGTAAATGTGTGTCAGCAGTGTCTCCTCAGGCAGATGTTGAATGTTGGAGCCAGCTAGAGCACCCAGGTTGAACCAAGTCAAGTGCCCACGCAGTGAGCCACAGTGGCTCACTGCGTTTGGTCTGAGTGGCTCTTGCAGCCTCCTGTACCTCCACCTCCCACCCCACAGCTAGCTCTGTCCCTGGAGCAGCTGGATTTGGGATGCAGAGATTCTGCTGCCTGCAAGGGAGCTCCATCCACTATCTGGGCTTAAGACCTCAGGAGATTCTTGCCCTCATCAGATGGTCTTGCAAAAGCATCACAGGGTCAATCCTGGTGCTGGAAACCAGTGGGCAGAGAGAAGTGGGACGTAGAGGCTGGCATGTTGGTAACCAGAGGCCACGTGGTAGTGGCAGGGATAAGAGCAGCCCAGAAGATGAGAACCACTGCCAAAACCCTCCGAGCATGGTGGAAGTGGCTTCCTCAGCCCCAGCTTTCTCGGTGGCCTTGTGCAGGTCACGTAGCCCACTTGCAAACTATCACCATTCCCTGGATCTCACCCCCCATGAGTTACCCATCAGCCAGGGCAGACCCTTCAAAGCAGTTACTGAAGCTCAAGGGCTGTTTTCCATTTTATTGCAGGGATCTGGGACTGTTTCCACTCTGATGACCAGAACCTGGCTCCAGCCATTGCTATCCTGGCATAATCATGCCCAGAAAAGCATGCTTAATTTAAAAGCCAAGTGCCAACATCCCAAGCTGGTTGTTTAGACTAAATGAAAGGTTTTCAGGAAAAAAAAATCAGTCTGACTTAAATTCCACCCCCCTTCCCCAGGAGATTACTCCCTATCTGGTTGCCTCCCGAAGGTGGGAGCAAAGGCTTAGCAGTGAGTCATCTTTTACTTTGTATACCCCGACAGTGCTATTACTGCTCTCATGTGGGTCTCTGGGAACGGCGAGGGCGGCGGTGGGCGGGAGAAAGCGGCCACAAAGCATCAGCCACCAGAGCGGGTTTGCACCCCAACTGCACTGCTGCATGTGGGGGGATCAGTGAGGCCTCCCCAGAGGTACTGCCCTCCCCAAGACAGTTCTGGCTTACGGCAGGCAGGACCTCCTGCCCTACAAGAGTGGGGTCTCAACGGATTGTCATGGGAGCTGTTGAAACACCCCAGTGACTCAGACAAATATGAGATGATGCTCATGTAAGTTAATTAGTGAGCGAGGGTAGTACTCAGCCTGCCCAAATGAGCCCGAAGCCCCTGAGCTGACTCACTGGAAACAGAGAGGTTCCCCAAAAAGGGATACCGAAGCAGCTCATAGGAATCAGCAGTGGCAGGCACTCATCGTCTCCAGTGACAGGAGCCCCGAGTGGGACCCAGGTCTGGCCTGAAATAATTCCCCACCTCGGACACTGAGATTTCTTGGAGGGAGAGCAACTTTCCTCTAAAAGGAAAGGGGATGCCTGCTATCCGTTGCAGGATTTTTCTCCCTCCTTGTATCACATGTAGAGACAAAGGAATTCATTCTATCTCTGGAAAACATCTTTTTATTTTTTTTCCGCTTTGGATTAGGTTCGTGGAGAAGAGATTGTTCCAGTCTGGCACCTCTTGTGGTTACTGTGCTTGTTTTGACTAAAAAACACCCGTGTGATCTCTACATATTTGAAATGGTTGCCTTTAATGCAAAAAAAATCTAAACAAAAATCTCTGCAATTTACTTTCAGGCAAAACAAAAATTTCTTTGGCATGAAGATCTACCTGGTGGACGGAGATGGCTCAGCAAGAGACCCACCTGGAGAAATGAAGGGAGAAGAGGTGGGCAGATTTGAAATAGGGACACAATTTCCACCATTGTCATTGCACTTGCTGATCATTAGATATGTCCAGGTATTTGCATAGCTACAAGGGCTCACTACAGCCGCCTCTCATAATCAGGGATGCCTCAGGGATTATTAAACTGGGACCAGCTGAAGTCAGAAGCATTATTTCTAATAAGTTTTGTTTTGTCTCATTGAATATTTGCTCAGGCCTGGCACACAAGCAGTGTCACAGGCAGGCAGGCAGTCACCAGCTCGTACAGGTCAAGGCACTGAGGGTGTGCACCCCATGAGCTCCATCAGGAACACACACTCCAAGGTTAGAACCCCAGTGCCACGGGAGGTGGCTGACGGAGCCTATTATCCACACATGGATTATGCAGGGAAACGTTCGTGGGGGGTCTCCCTTGGCTGTGGTGGTATCTTTCACTGCAGTTTTCTTTAAACTGTGGGGAAGTTGGATTAGGTGAGGAATTCCACAATTTCTTAGCTTTTCAAATAACATGTCTGCGATATCACCCAGTCTGACTTGAGCTCCCACCTGCCTTGAGAATTCAGTTAACCCTTTGCATGTTGGCTTCACAGAAAGCCCCTCTGGAGCCCGTTATGTCTGGCTGATGAAGAGACAGGGACTCAAGTGACACCACCTGAGTGGTGCCGGAAATAGAGGGTAGCATCTGAATCACCTGCCATTTGGCTCTACCTACTCAGACAAGCACTCGCTTCCCCCTCAGCCCAAAAATACATTTGGACACACACACACACACACACACACACACACACACACACACACACACACGCCTGCACGTGCTATGCAAGCATACCACCTGCTGTTTGGAAAAGCTTACAGGCATGGCTTTTTGGGGAGGGTTACCTTCCAAGCAATTAGTAATTAGCTTACCAGTCTCAAGGGTCCTACCCTGTGTGAGGTCTCCTGCTCCAGAAGGGCTGGGATCTTTGGAAAATCCTTGCTTCTCTCACCAGAGCCTTTCTGAAACACACCTGGCACCATAAAAAGCCCTCCTCCCCATCACACAGGATTGTGTTATACCTACTTGCCCTGTAAAACTACTCAGAGTTGCCAACCCCAGCTATACACCTGTCCTTGAAGGTGAAATAGCTATGAGCTGGTGACATCCTCAGGCCCACCCTGGCTGGGACCTTGCTCAGGGCACAATACCCAGCTTGGCTCTGCCAGCATCACACCACACTGTTGCCACGCTCAGTGAATTTTTCAGCAGCAGAATATAAACATTTCTAGTGAAGTGCACTTAGTGTGAGTTGCTTTGCCAAGAGCTGTTGCCTCCCCTCCTTCACTGTGATTATGAGAGAGAGTTCTGTTTAGGCGAGAAAACAAATTGCCCATACCTCCCCCCTCCCCAGTGGGCATCCATCACCCAGGGCAAGGGCAGTGTAGTCTGGAGGGAACGCTGGCAGCATGGGTGGGCACAGGGAGTCCCTGTGTCTCCTGCATCAGGAATCGAATGAGGTGAGGGTGTAAGGTATTGCAAACTCCCATACAGCCCCTGCCAGCTGTAGGTGCTGGTAGTCCCAGCCTCAAAGGCAACAAGCCAACAGGGGACACACTTATCCCTGTCATGAACTGGTGCATGGGAATGAAAACCAGAGAGAAATTGAGTGGCTTGCCCAAGGTGATATGTGAATGCAGTGGCAGAGGAAGGCTCTGTAGGAGCGCCATGCTGGCCCTTGTCCCCATACCCACAGCCACCTGCCCATGGGATCCCAACCCCATAGCCTACTTTGGGGTCTTCACTGCTCATCTCAGACATGAGGGCATCAGTTTCTAGGCCTGGCAGCACATTTATCCTGCCAAAAAAGCCCTGGCCTGAAGCAATGATCCCTGATAAGGTGTGAAGCCCTGGCCTGGAAGAGATGCTGCCACTCAACCCTCTGACTGAAGACAACAAGAGCTGCTAACAAAGACCAGCACTGAAGCAGAGAAGCAATGCAAAAAGAAAGGGAAAAAAAAAAAAGGGGGAAAAAAAAAAAAGAAGAAGAAACGCCTGAAAGATACATAGCTGGGATTCCAGAACCCCTCAGAGGTATTTGGGCTTAGCCAACAGGCTCAGGATTTTTTTTCAAAGCCATTAATTACACAACAGAGACATATCTGCACCACTCCACCTCTCTGGGGCAAATAAAGGGCCCCACATACATTGTCTAAAATGCATCACTGTCTGTGTTCCATGCCATCAGCTGCCTTGGGCACTTGGAAAAATAACCCATCCCATGGTGGTGTTTGCAGCTGGCTCTTGTGTCTGATTTTCTGCAGACTATTGAAAGGGTGCTCAAACCATGCACATCCCAAGGGTGCACCTGAAATGCATGAGCTGCATCCATAGGGGCAGAGGGTTGGAAACCCCACCCTGATCACCTGGGCAGTTCTTCTGAGCTGGCTGCACAACAAGGCCAAGGGAAAGGTCTTCAAGAAGCTGCACCAAGGCAATGCTGGTGCATATAAGGACTGCAATCACCTCTGGCATAGCCCATCACTGGCATTGCCACTGACCACCCAGAAATGGTTGTTCTATTGGAACTGCTGGAGAGGATCTCAGAAACAGCTGCTAGTGTCTCATTTTTTGGGAAAGACCTTACTAAAAGCTCATTTGTTTTCTCTCATGAATCCAGCAATGTGCAGCCAGACTGACCAGTTCATACTGATACTCCTGTGAGCAGGATAAAACATGTTTAAGGGTGATCCCTGAGTTTTCCAAGTACAAACAGAGCAAAGTGATGTATATGAGGGTGCCTTGCTGGAAGATGAGACACAGGCACCCTGAAAGGACATGGTGTGCTCCTGCTCAGAGGCAAGTGGCATCCCTGCACATCACCTTCCCACTGCTCAGCTCCTGCCTGGGAAACACAGGGATGCCTCCTACTATTGCTGTCTTCCCAGAACATTCTCATCAGGCCATCCCCGCAGGGACACAGCAATGGGTCACAGTCTTCACCCCAAAGAACTCCTAGTCCAAAGGGTTTCCTGCCATCTCCTGTAACATTTTTCATTTGCAGGATGTTTTGACTCTGAGCTTGTCTCTGTAGACAGACCCATATTTGTACAATGCTGTAGAGAGCCAACTTTATCCCCTGGTGCTTGGAAGAACTAATTGTACCTGCTAGAGCTTTTATTGGTCATTAAACAATCTTGGACCACTTCTTCCCCATGACATTCCAATGGGTATTTTGATGGCAATGCTTTAAAAAAAAAGGAAAACAGGAAATGGTGATGTGCTTAGCTGTTAATATAGGCACAGACACATCTTACTTCTCTGTTACTCTGTTTGTTGCACATTTTTGACACAAATAATCAGACAAAACTTGGAGCCTTCTGGGCTCCCTCTACAATGAAAAGTAGCTGAGGAGAGGGCAGGCATTTCTCCTTTTTTACCCTATTCTACCCTTCTTGGAAATTCCTTTTGAGAAGCTGTTAGCTGAGCTGGAGTCCTCCTTGGCAACCAAGGATAACCAAGAGATGTTTGCTGTTCCACAGATGATGAGGAGAAAGGAGACAATTTTCTCCCTTTCTGGGATCATCTGACCCTGGGACCCCTTGTCTCCTTCTTTTGGGCCACGCTGCAAACAGCATCCCAACAAACAGACCCACCGAGCTTCACTCGCTGAACATCATTTGTGCTTTTTCAATTCCTCCCTCACACCTGGCTACAGGGGCACCTCTCTGCCCCACATGTTCCTTCCCACAGCCTCTTGAGCCATGTGAGGCTGCTCACACTGGAGCTTTTCTCTAGTTACTGAGGACATTGAATTTTAAAAGACATTACAGGAATATCAAGTCCGTCCAGCCCATAAAAAAAATGCATAGTTTGTCCTCCATATAAACAGGGGTGAAAACACTACCCTGTTTTCACTGACAGTGCCTTTTACCACTTTGTCACAAATTCCTCTGGCATGGTGCAATAACTTATGGTGGAATAACTTCATTTTTGCTTTGCTCAGCAGGACCTCCAGGTCCTTAGGAAGCAAATGCCAACACCTCTCCTGAACACCTTAGTGCAGTAAGTGCTCCAAGACATAGGCAGATCTGGGCAGGAGTTGATATAAGAGTCTCTCTTTCTCTCTGAACATGCCAAGAAAGGTGCCCTGCTGATGCCTAAGGGCGACTGGCTTTTTCACTGCCCATAAAGCAATCCTGCAGCAGAAACCCTCTGGGCTGGGAGCATGGCCTCAAAATGTTCTTGCTACCTGGGTTGCCAGGAGTCCTAAAACAGACCTGCCCAGCTTCTGCTTTTGTTTGTTCCTTGTTGACCAGGGGACCCAGGTGAATTATATCTCTCACTCTTAGTTCCTTGACTTCAATTTTTTTGCAGGGACCTTCCATACATCACTTCCCCCTTTGCCAGTGAATCTTTCCCGTTCCAAGAGTTCAGTGTGCCCCAGGATCAATATATCTCAGCAAGGACACGGTGTTATTGTCAGGTTCCTGTGTTGTACAAAGCAAAAGGTATCACTTTCTTAAAGCCACTGAGAGATGCTCTGGGCCAAGTACGGTTACTCCTCAGCCATTAAGCAGCTGCACATAGGACCCTGGCTAGCCCTTCTCCAGTCTCACTACAGATGACTTCTTCTAGTCCTCAGTGACCCACAGCCCACCCTCACCTCCCTTTCAGCTCATCTTGGACATCTCAACCCAGACCTGTGGGGCATGTCAGTAAAGCAGTCTGGTTTCTCCTGGCTGTCCCCACTCTTGACATAGGAGAATTTAGGGGGACATATGGGAATACAAAAATGGGGTATCTTTGTAGTGCTGCAGGCACAGCACCTGAACCACGCACCGCAAATCCCCGCTCTGCCCACCTTGTCATTTGGGATGTAATTGTGAAATGAGCATCACAGGGTGTCTTGGTTGGGCTGGGATTAGGTGGTTTCTTCTCTCTTTGGATTCTAGGTGGGAGAGGAAAGGAAAAGTCACGTAAATGTTCCCTTCCCTGAAGGTATCTGCTTGGCTCACCTCCCTAGCAGCATCTCTAGCATCCATGCTGGCCCAGGACCACTGCATTTCTGCAGTTATTTACATTCCTCTGCCTTTGCTGAAGCTCACATCCCTGTCTGCAAGGTCCAGGCTGGCCTAAGCTTTCTGGTTCTTCCCCCTTTCCCTGGAAAGTTTTCCGGTCCAACGCCACATGTTGGTGGCCACCCACGAGATGCTTTGATCAGTTCAGATGGGCAGTGTGGCCAGGAGGCTTTGCAGTCTGCTCCAACGCTTCTGAGCCGCTGCAGCGGCAGAGGTTTTCCCTCTACTGAGGAGTCCCTGACATCCCCTGGTCGTTTCAGGGCACCTTTCAGATATTGCTTTTATTCCGGCTCCCACTTTATCTTCACTTAGTTTCAGCTTACTTTGGTTGACTTTGCTTTGTGAAAAGTGTCCTTGCAAATTTCATGGGAACCCACAACTGTAATTTCTCTCCTGAACTGCGCTGATGACCACGGAGGTCAGACAAATGCAAGAGGCAGTGGTTTATTTTAACTGCATTTTCAGTATTTTAAGGTGATGCTTTGCTGCAGCCCCATCCACTTTCAAACCAAAATGCTTCCTGGGATTTTGCAAGACCCTTGGCGGTCAGTGCTGTGCTCTAGAGGCCTTCCTATCCCTCTCTTTCTGCCTCCCTCTCTCCAGGTTTGCTGCGTCCTTGGCTTTATTGGTCCTTCTCCTGCACCCCCTTGCTGGCCCTCCTCGCAGGCAATGCCAAGGGCTGGAGTTTGGGGTGGAGGCAGCTATTGTTCCAGCTATCTGCAGTGTAATGCTCCTTATGACTGTATTAAATGAAGGGCGGAGGTCACACATCCCTAGTTTAAATTAGGTTTCGGCTGACCTTTAACAATATTACACTCGTGGATCCTCTCATAACTCACCCAATAAACTCCCCAAGGGCTTTACCACCTCACTCTTTTCTTCCTACTGTAAGGATGCCCGAGGCTTAATGTGCTTCTCTCCAATTTCGCTTTGATTTCTAATCCTATCCCCTTCCTCCCTCCCCCAATACAGATATATTCACTCCTTTAAAGGTGGGGGGAAAGAACCTGTTCCTTTTCTCTTCTGGGCGACAGCTCTTTCTTTTGTGTCTTTTCTTCCCTTCCCCGCCCCCCTCCTCTTTCTTGACACAATGCACTATTTATTTGCACTGAAGGATAACTAAGAAGCAATTAAAAGATCAAAAGGCACAAACACAAGTAGATCCAGTGGCAACTTGTGGGGTTTATTTTGCTGTGGCTGCTGCTGCTGCTGAATCTTCATCAAACTGCTGCCGTGTTTTTCCTCCAGCCAAAGGACACCTCTCTTACTGGGTCGCCTCTTCCTCCAAACCGACTTTTTTATGATCGCTATTTTTCACCCCCATTGTTTGCTATTGCAGTTGTTTACTGGAAAATCACTTGTTTTTCTCAGGGAGATTAACCCCCCAAGCTTTCTTTTGTCTACTCTCAGGAGGTCCTTGTGGTGAGCTGGGGGAAGGGAGCTGGGCTCCTTCAGCTATTAACAGTAGCTTACAGCCCTGCTGACCCCCCTGCCAAGGTTGGGTCCTTCCCTTTGATGGGGTTCTGCTTTTGCTCTTTGTTAAGACTACCTCTGCCGAGCAGTTTGCGAGGACCCACGACTCGGATTTACTAAGTCCTGGGCATCTAGGAGAAACTCCAAAAGCCCAAGGTAAGGAGAAGTCTGGAGCCCTGGCACATGCCAGCAGATGCTCAGTCTCGTTGACTGGCCAGAAGTGGCCAGGTCACTTCTTTACATGTTTAAATATCAGTGTAGGAGCTGAGAGCTGATGCCTGTGGCGGAGTCTGATGTGCACGGAGCTGCTTCCTCAGCATCTCCCAGATGTGCCGATGTTTCGGTTGCAGCCTACAGCCCTGACACCAGGACTGCTGGGTGTGATGTGCAGCGACACATCCCAGAGGACAGCACAGCAAGCGCAAGGATGCTAGAGGGGAAAGGAAAGGATGCCCAAAGCCTAGTAAAAAAGGATTATCCTGCCCACCTTTCCTTGGGCACGTTTAGGGCAATTCCGACTGCTGAGAGATGCACCAAATCTCCCATCCTTGGGGGGAAAAATAAAGTACGAATTTGAAAAAAGCAAAAAAATAAGGTGTATTTATTGCATGCTGGGGTGAGGATTGCTGCATCCTTGCCCTTTCGCACCGCCAGCTACGGCAGGCGCTACCTGAGGTGGGCCAGCCTGCCGCTGAGGTCTCAGGTAGCCCTGCTCCTCTCTGCTCCAACAAGGGAGCGCGCCTGTGGCGCAGCCCGGTAGCCGTGCCCCTGCAGAGGGGCACCCTCCGGGACAGCGGTGAGGCTGCCTGGGGGCTGCCTCTGAAAG
Source organism: Phainopepla nitens (assembly GCA_013400175.1). NCBI lineage: Eukaryota > Metazoa > Chordata > Aves > Passeriformes > Bombycillidae > Phainopepla > Phainopepla nitens. The sequence goes on along the minus strand of VXBQ01000656.1, from coordinate 1,054,491 downwards.
CCAGCGGGGTTCCTTCCCCGGGCCAGACTTGGGAGGCAGATGTTGGGGAGCGGGCGAGTGCCGGCCGATGCAGCGCTGTGGTGTGCCTGCCGTGCAGCAGCGCGGAGCAGCGGGAGCGCGTTCTGCCCGCGCTGCTGCACACGCACGGCAAAGCCTGGGAAAAGTCCCTTTGGCTTAGAGGCAGCAGTGCTCGCCTGCAGGAGCCGGCGGGAAGCAGAGGCGACCCAGGCAGTGGGAACCGCAGCGGGAAGGTGCTCTGCGAGGTGCAGGATGCGGGTGCGGAGGGGCAGCGTCCATGTTGTCCGCACGGACACGCGCGGGTGGCCGCGGGGCTCGCCGCCCGCCGCGGGGCAGGCACGGCCGGGCGGCAATGCCCGTGCCTTTGCCGGGGAGCTCCTCCGAGCTCTTGGGCGGCCGGCGCGAACACCTGTACCCGTGTGCACCTAGAGGGGGGCCCGAGAGAGGACGGACTGGGCAATCTCCCCTCTCCCACCCCGCCGGGACTCGGGGCTCGCCACCTCGCAGCGAGAGGCGCTCAAGGGGTGCCCCCCGGTATTTTGGGCAGGGGGTCGGAGTGCGGATCCACAGCTCTTCCCCTCACCTGCGAGGCGGCCGCGGATGCGCGGAGGCCCCCCTCCCACCCGGGGCCGGCAGAAGGGGTAAAGCCCCCACGCCGGGTAGCAGCACGCAAAGAACCCGCGCGGCAGAAACTTTCTGTCCCCTCTTCCCTCCCGAGCTGGACTCCGGAGGGTTACGAGGGAGAAGGAGGGAAGAAAGGAAGGGAGGGAGGGAAGAGAGGGGGTTAGACCGCTCTGCAACATTATTGGCTGCGTGGCCGGGCTGGTGCTCGCCGGGAGAGCATGCCCATTGGGGGGGTATAAAAGGTATAAAAGCCGGAGCGCCCTGCTTGTCTCCTCGCTCGTGGGGCAGCAGCCGGGAGCAGCGGGTAGCGAGGCAGCCGGCCCCTTCGCCCGCACCAAGGGGACGCACTCAGTAAACACAAAAGTGAGAGCCACCCAAGGGGCAGCCAAAGCAGGAGAGAAAGAGAAGGGAAGAAAAAAAAAAAAAAAAGGGGCGAAAAACAACCCAGAGGAGACAAAAAAAAAAAAAAAAAAAGAAAAAAAAACCAAAAAAAAAAAAAAAAAAAAAAAAAAAGGAAAAGGAGAGGAAAGGAAAGCGCTCTGTCGCTCTTTCTCTAGAATAACAAAATACCTGATCGTAACAAGATAACATCCTTCAGACAAAATCCAGCAGGGACTTGACATACCAAAAAGGCAAGGCGAAGAGAACGTGCCAGGGCGCGGGGAAGGCAAGCCAAAGCCGCGATCGCTGCCAGGGCAGGAGAGCAGCATGTCAAGCGCCGGGGCACACACGGATGAGCGCTGCCGGCAGCCCGCCTTCCTCCCCGGCCCGCCGCCGCCGCAAGAAGTTGAGACTAGCAGCGGCAGTGCCAAGGTAAGCGCCGCTCCGCGCCGCTCCTCCG
>VXBQ01000656.1:1033847-1052866 GCA_013400175.1 Phainopepla nitens | reverse complement strand
CCGGAGACCGGGGGGATTATTAAACTCTCTTCTGCAAAACACTGCGGTGTGTTTGGTCTCGGGAGGGATAAAAATACAGAGAGGAAAAACAAGAAAGCGAAGCCAAAATGGAGTGAGAGTTAATGGTTGGCATGCAGCCTTCGACTTTCTGTGCTTTTTTTTAAAAATTTTTTTTTCTTCTATTTCCTTCCCAATTGCTTTTCCCTACAGTAATTGTTTTAAGAACGCAACTTGGAAAGGTTTTAGCACTCTGTTGAGCAGTAGGGAATTGGGGCACACGAGGGAACTCGGATTTAGCGTAACTGTACCAGCAGATGTGGCTGCCTCGCCTCCAGCCAGGGGTATTTCAGCAGGGTTGCTGATACGCCAGGTCTCGCTAGGGTAGTGTGGAGCAATCAAGTGTAAAAACAAGGTTTGTGTGGGTGGTTTTAAACGGACACCTCGGGAGAGCCTCTGCTTTCAACCCAGGCTTCCCATACAAAATTTGTAGTTTTCTTCCAAATGCTGGGATGTGCTTGGGAGACTGAGGCCTGTTTTTCTTTGGGTTTGTTTATTGTCAGGTTGTGTGTGTATGTGGGTGGCTTTTTTTTTTTTTCCCTTTTACTTTGCAGGGTTCAACGTGTTGTGATTTTTATTCCTCCTCTTGCCTTGATTTAGAGTGGAGTTGAGGAGCCTGGGTCGTGGGGTTTTGTTAAGGATGACTTTGTGCTAAGGACATCTGGAGGTATAAAACAGACTGACGCTTCTGATTTGAGTTCCACTGTGCTGTTTTGGACCCAACTTGACAATTTTGGTGGGGGTGAATGGGTCAGAGCTGTAAATCTTGCTCCATGTTGTTGACACCCACACAAGTTCACTCAGCCTTTCAAAGGGGCTATCCCAGCTCCTGTGAAAATTCATTAAGGGATAAAAGATGTGACACCGCGGGTCCCCTCCCACCGCTGCATGAAATTTGAGAGCCACAATGTGTCTGCGTGTGTGTCCCAGCACTCTTTCTGACAGGTGATCTTTTTTTTCAGCCTGGAGGGCTGCTGCTTTGACCACTCAACCCGGAGTTGTCAGTGCATGTCTTCCCCTTGATTCCTATAGGCTTCAGCACGAGCCCAGCTTGCCTCACGGAGCTCCAGAGAAAAGCATTTCTGTACTTTTCTTTTTTTAAATAAAGCAAACACAGCAGGTGAGGTCTTATTTTTAGAGGGACCGAGGAGTTGGTGTGTTTCCAGCAGCGCATACGAGCACTGTAAGCGGCCCACCCTCTCCCAGCTCGTGTCCTGGGGCTGACCTCTCCGATCCTTCTTCGGATTGTCTTTGCTTTTAAAGGCTGATGAGTGTCCTAGCGGGGAAAGCGATATCGGCCTCCCTCGGCATGGTTGTGTGAGCGGTCAGGAGAGGTGAGGGGCACCAGCAGAGGAAGTCTGCCTTGATGTTACAGCCTGGCTCTGAAAGGGTTAAAGCTGTTCTGCCAAGACATAAAGCAAGTTCAACGTGTTGTGGGAATATCACTTGCCAGTAGACTCCAGTCACCCCAGTTCCTGATTTAACAGCTTAACTTGCTGTTAACTTTCCCTGATATACTCCAGGTTTTGGAAGGGAATGCAGAAAGGAGAGAGGAACAATAAAGAAAGGAGTTAAGTGAGGCTACTAAAACGGACTTAAATCCCTTCACTGGGTCCTGCCAGCTGTCTTTAGAAGAGTTAAGCAAGATTGCATTTCCTTTTTTTTTTTTTCGTACAATAAATCAAATACTTCTGGGCTGCATACCAAAATTTGTGCAATACACTCTTACTCCCCAGTGGGGTGAGTAAATGGTACTGAATACCCCATTCACCTTTTTCAGCTTGATTTTTCCACAGTAGTTCTCCTGCAGCACGTATAGACGTGGGGTGCGGGCAGGCTTCCCTGCCTGCCCAGGCCCCTGTCCCGCAGGCAGAGGAGGCAGGTGCCTCTCCAGGCTCATGGGATGGAAGGCAGAAAGGTGACTCCCGGTGTGGGGTGGAGTGGGCTGCTCATGGGGACGAGCAGTGAGGACAAAAAAAAGTGAAGGCTAAAAATAGCAGCTGTATTGCCAACCTCAGCCATACAAATGTCATGCGAGCCAGGTGCCAAGAATCAGAAGGTATTTTATTTTTTTCTAGCCTGAGCTAAACAGCAAAACCCCTGGTCCTCCTGAGTTGTTTTTATTAGCCTGACAACTCTGCAGTCAAAAGTTTTGTGTTTTGAAGCTTGCTTCTTCCAAGCTGTGGGTGGCTGGAAGTCTCCTTTCTCTTTCAGATAAAAAGAGAGGCTCTTCTGTGGCATGGCATGAGGTGATTCCTCTGTCTTCAGGTACTGCTGGGCACCTCATCCCTGTGCCTCTGCCCAAGATGCAGCTCCTGGGCAGTTTTCAGCTGCCAAGGCACCTGCCTGTCACACTGGCTTCCATTATCCCGTTATCCCTTTGCTCCTTGGCACCTTGGGGCATCATGGCCCAACGCCTTGTGTGAGGTTAGGTTGCCCTGTGGGCAGAGGCGGCGTTCACTTGGCACTGGTGAGGTTGGCACATGCCCACATCCTGTTCCATCAGGATTGCCGTGCTCACAACCGGGTCAGCTCCCTGCTCTCCTGGGGCTGTCCATGGAGAGGAGTAATGCAGAGAGGCAGATGTTCAGCATCTCTCACAGGCAGTCGTCAGAGTAGCGAAACATCAGTCTGCCCATTTTTAAATTTTTTTTTTTTTGAAGGGGTGGAGTGTGAGGGATGCTGGGATGTGTAAACTGGGGTTTTCTCCTCTGGCACCTGCCGCTGGGTTTGGGCTGAGGACTTTTCTTTTGCCATACTCCCTTTTAAATGCTGCACTGCTCCACAAAGAAACAAGTTTTTTTTTTTAACTTTTGCTGTCCAAATCCAAATTTTACAGACTGGGCCATCTGTCAATTCCCTCCTACGTTGTTCTGTTCATATTAAATTGCAATGAAGGCCAGACTGAAGAAGGAATTAGGTCAGACAGGAGGTTTTGTCTCTGGTTTTGGGGAGATATTTGTTGCCCAAGAGGCATCATGGTTTGGTTTGCTCAGCACAAGCCTGGATGCGAGGGATGCCTGAGCTGTCTCTGAGACTTGGCAACTGGGCCTTTTAGCACATTGTGGCCTCTTGGCCCCTGGCTCCCCAGCAGCTGGACAGAAACTGTCGATCCAGCTGATTCAGCAGCAGATCCTGAAAAAATCCTTAAACAGTCTCTGGTGGGAGGGTGACTCCACTGCAGACCTGCCCTCGGGCTCACTCCTGGCACACCATAGCCACTCAGAGAGAACCCTCTCTCTTGGACTCTCTGCTGGCTGGGGGCTGCCAAGAGGTGTCTGGGGGTCTCTGGCCATGGGTGCAGTGACGTGTGCTGCAAGGCAGGAATACATAGGAGTTCCAAGGCAGGAACATCCTGCTCATGGCAGCTTGAGCTGGTTCCAGTGGCAGCCTGGCTTTGTATGCAGTGCTGGGGATGTTGGGAAAGGCATGAGAGGGGCATGAAGGATGGAGAGCAAAGCAGACTGTCTCCAGGGAGGGAGAGGCCAGCAGTGTGTGCTGATACCTTGTCTGAGCCTGTTTTGCACTGATAATGCTGCTTCAGATGTGAGTTATTCAGAGGACATTCAGGTGTGATTCCCAGGATGGTACAGGTCACCTGTGCAACCAAGAAATTCCTCTTGCATCACCTGCTTGCACACCTGTGTGGGGTCCAGGCCCTCCTTAGGGAGAATTTGGTGCTCAGGTTGTTGTGCATCTGGCACATCTCACGCTGCCATTCCCACTGCATCCTAAAGCCTTTGAGCTCTACCTGGGCACTTGAGGAACCACAGCAGTCAGCATGGCTGATTGAACCTGCTTTGGCAAGTACGGCACAGTGGTAGCTGTAGCCTCTCTTCTAGCAGAGACAGTACCTTGTCCTTTAGGGAAGTGGCTCACTTCCCTCCTGCTGCCTTATTCCTGATCCATTTCATGTAAGAGAGGCTTTCTAATAAAATATGGAGGTTTTTCCAACCATTGGTGTGAAATTGCTCCTGTTCAACAGCTGAGGAGACCATGCCTGTCCTAAAGCTTGGGACTAAAAACCGAAAGCTGTGCTGTCCCATGTTTCCAGTGGAGAATGAAGTCTTGGAGATATTCACAGGGTTTAGACTCATCGTGCTGAGCAGCCATTCAGTTCCTGCAACCTCTGCAGCTGGCATGGTGCTTTTACCAACCAGGTTGTGGGCTGTAGGTACCCAGCTGTGCCATGACACCCTGTTTTGGGGGAGCAGCACCTGCTCTGGCAGCCATGGCAAGGTGGGTGTGAGCTCTCCTGCATGAGTCTGCTCATCTCTGCTTGTGAGGGAGGGAAGGGTCCACTGAAAGGTTATTGGGACATGTTGAGCCAGTGATGGCACTCTGGGAGCCTCTGTAGCCTTTGTATGAAGTCTGGGGGCTTTTCATTAGCAGAGTCAGTAGGGCCAAAGGGAGAGGGAAGGGCTTATGGGGTTGGGTTGGGTTGCAGCTCCATCAAGCTGGAGAGAAACTGCAGTTCTGGGTAGTAAATAAAGATGCTTTTTGCTTTGCTGCCTGGTTTCTCATTACACAGCTACTGGAAGGAGCAGGGAGATGCCAAGGTGACAGCAGAGGGAAGGGATGGTGGCTGGTGTGTGGGCAAAGGTGGACTTAGTTGCATTTCTCACCTCCACGTTAGCTGTGCTCCAGATGACTGCACTGGGGCTCTCCCTGTTCCTGCTGCTTTAGGGGCGTTTCCTGGCTGGAGTTATGGGGTGTGTAGGCACCTGGAAAGAGCTTGCAGTGGAGGCAGGGAAGGCTGCCAGGGATTTGCAGTGCAGCTTGTGCAGGAGAGGGTATTTTCTGAGGAGCACAAGTGTTTTTCCACAGAAGGTATCAGGTCTCCCCAGCATCAAATATCACCCACTGACAAAATCTCTCTCTTCCTTTGCTTCAGAGCATCTCTTTTCTTTAGACTGAATGTGGAGGAAAAATGGTGTTTGTCACCTGTGCCACCAATCAACCCCTTTGTGTCAGGGCTTGGGGAGGCCAGCATGCAGCCTGCTCATTAGCCACAGTGCCCACAGCCAGCATGAGCCTAACTGGGGACATGGGATCATGTGGGTGCCCTGAAGTCCCATATGAATGCCTTCAATGGCAGCACCGGCTGGTGGCAGGTCCGTCGGCCCAGCAATGAGCGCTGGCACTACCTGAGACCTGGGGGCACCAGCAACTGGGATCTGCATGTGAAAAAAAAAAAGGCTGAAAAAGGGACCAGGAGCAGGGTGGTTGATCTGTTGTTAGCTGGAGATCTGGCTCCTAATGCTGCAGCACTAGGGGCATGACTCCAGCAGTGGAAGTTGTGTTCATGTTGGAGAGGCCCAGTAAACACCTGTGGGCCGCTTGATTAAAGAGATCGAGGTGAAAAGGTGCTGGTGGTAAAGCACTGCAGCTTGGCAGCATGGTGTCAGAGCCTGGTGCCATCCCTCTGCTCCTACTGTAATACAGAACAAAGCCCCTGCAGTGTGCTGAAGGGACCATTGCTACTGGAAAAGCTGGTCCTGGTCCCATCACTTGCTGATTTGACACCAGTTTTTTTCCCAGGCTGCTTTGGAGGGCTTCTGCCAGTCTTGCTGATCTCTGCCAGCACAGGCTGAGCAAAACTATGGCCATCAAAACTCAAGCAGGAGGAACGTCCCCCACAGCTCACGCAGACCTTGAAGCCTCTGTTTTGGCTTTTCCTGCTGCTGATCCCTGTCCTCCCGCTGCTCAGCAGAGCTCATGACTTGTAAGCATGATGCATTTCTAGCGGTGACAATTTGAGCTACGTGCTACTAAAAATTTGGGAGCAAGGGTGTCTTTATTGCTGGCAGGACTGTAGTGGGGCCTCGGGGGACCTGGGCTAATTTCCTGGCTGCGCTGCAGACTTCCCCTGTGACCTTGGACGAGTCATTTAATCTGTCCTGGGTTTCAGCTCCATCTCTGAGCATCCCGGGGGGGTGAGGTAATATTCATTAACTGATATTATTCTCGAGTTGCTCAAATGCTATGGTGATGAAAGCTGGATGTGAAACCCAGTGTCTTGGTTGAATATTAGCAAGGAGAAAGGATGCTCTGCTTGAGACTAGGGTTGCCACCCACTGTCTGCTATTTTGACATGCTTCTCTTCATTTTGAGCTTACTTGTCTGGTCAAAACCCAGGGCTATTTGGCTGTATGTGTACTGTGAGGCTCATCACTGAGCAACTATAATGCCTTGAACGACTCAGGGATTTTGCCCCATCCAGTGGGGCAATAATACCCTTGCTTTACACTTGCAGAGGCTGATACGGGGGTGAAGCTGTTTGGTGGAGCTGAGTCGTCAGGCTAGTTAGCAAATATCCAGGGAGTTTCTTTTTTAATGCTCTGCACTGTCTGACACTGCCTTTACCCTCCCTAGTGATGCCTCAGGTGTGTTTCCCGTAGGACCACATTATTCCTCAGGGATGTCTTCTCAGTCCCAACCCTTGTCAGCAAACACAGCTTGTGCAATCAGCCTCTTGATTGCTTGAGCCTCCTCTCTCTCACATGCCCAGGGCAAAAGCTGTTCTTCCAAGCTTTCCTCAAAAGCATCTCTAGGACAGGTTGAAGCTTCACTTGATTTCACTTTTCATGGACATGTTTTCAGACAGGGCATAAAAACCTGTCATCAGAAGAGGAAAAAAACCACCTACTGATAATAATTCGAATAAATTCCCTTTTAAAAGAGAGAAAAATAAAAAAAATCACACTGTTGAAAGACAAGGGGAAATAAAAGCCTTTTAGAGGTAGACTGAAGTGGGATTTTCCAATGGAAAACCCGCTTCAATGCAAACCTTGTCTGCCCGGAGCTGCTGCCCGGGGGCCGAGCGCAGGGAGCTGGCCTCACCCCGGCGGCTGCCGCAGCGCTGCCGGTCCTTCCCCGCAGCAGCAGCAGCATCCCGACATGTCTGGGCATCAGCTCCCCGGCGCGCTGTGGGCGGAGGCGGGGGGTACGGGCCGGGGGAGGTGGCAGAGAGGGCTCTGTCCCCTAACGCGGAGCTAACGCTGTGCCTCTGTCCCCAGGTGCAGAGGATGTGCGCGGCGAGGCGGATGCTGCTGCTGCTCCTGGCTTTCCTGGCCTACGCGCTGGACTCGGCCGCCGCCTACGGCACGGCGGAGACCCTCTGCGGCGGGGAGCTGGTGGACACGCTGCAGTTCGTCTGCGGGGACAGGGGTTTCTACTTCAGTAAGTGCTGGGCAGCTGCCAGCCGCGGGCAGGACGCTGCCCCCACCCCACGCCTCGCCTCAGCACAGCCGGGCCGGGAGGGAAAGGAGGGTTTCCCAGGCCGGTGCTTTTCACTATTTCCTTGTGTATGGCAGTAGGCCAGGAAAGGAGTAAGAAAATGGACATGCTCAGGGTGACATGCATCCACTTGGCACTGGTTTTGGGGACTGCCTGGTACCATGGGGAAGCTGGGTCCCGCGTATGATGCTCGGGAAAGTAAAGTGTCTCTGGGGAACCATATGTGGCTGGTTCAGCAGGGATAAGGGCACGTCATTACAATAACTAGGATGTCTGCAGCCAGTGCTCTGCTGAGCTTGGGTCCTGGTTTATTTTGAAACTTTGGTGCCTAAGCGTTGCATCCTGACAGCTGAGCACTCTCCCCTCCCAGGTAGGCTTTGCTTGGGTATAGCAGCACCTTCTAGGTTGCTCTCAAGACTTTGTGATGTAGCTTTGTGACCTCCCAGCTACAACTGGTGAACTTGTTGCTGAAGAGTCATGTCTTATCCCTTTGCAGTGCAGCTAGTGCAAAAAAACACAGCACTGCTGTTGTGTGCAGCGTGCAGATGGCTTCAGACCAGCTGACTGTAGCAGGCTTTCCACCAGCATGCTTTGGGTCTTTGAACCATTGGCAGTGCAATGGATTAGCTGGTAAACAGGGAGGATGAGGAGTAAACTAGTGACAATGGATGCTCAGTAATCTATGGGCAAAGGTGCCTCGAGTGTGATACCTTGTTTTGGTGTTTTGTCCCCTGCTCTGCTTGGAAGTGGGAAAACACTGTGTCTTGTTCCCCACTGAGGACTGAGCCACAGGGTGACTGACTGCAGGAAAGATGCAAAGCCAAATGGGGGAGAAGAGGATGGAGATACCAGCTGCACATGGTGCATTTGGCAGTCTTGCCTCTGCCTTGGGAAAATGAATTAAAAAGTCACTTTCAAGTAAACAGGGTGCTTTTTTGGAGGAGTGGAGTTGAGAGCCAGCCTCTCTCTTGTTCCAATCTGCTTGTGCAGGGAACAATGGGATGCTGCAAAGTTAGGAAATGACTTTTGGATGTCCTTTTCCAACCTGGATGCTTTACCAGACTTGTCTCCTGCTGCCTGCTGATGTTGGGTAGAGAGAGGCACAAGGATCCCACACCCAACCACAGCAGGGTTCAGGTTGGGAAGGGCTTGAGGTTCAGTTTTGTGTGGGTGGTCAGGCTGCAGGTGGCTTTGCAGCTCTCTGGGGACAATCCCCCTGCCCCATCCCGGCTGAGCAGCAGGATCTTCTCATGGCTCCCTGGGTGCTGGGAGCGGGCGGTGCTTTTGGGGTGCTCTGGGTCCACTTCCTTGAGGTGAAGGAGCCAGGCAGTGAGTGTTTGCATGGCAGCTGCCCTTCCTCTTCTCATCTCTCCCTTCCCTTGCCGGCGTAGCAAGGAGGCAAGTGCCTCTCCCGCTCTTACAGCTCTTCCTCTCCGTCTATATGTAGAGAAGCATCTGTCTCACTCCCTGCTTTCTCTTCCCTCCTCCCTCTCTCTGGGGATGAAAAGGAATGGGGCTTTTGTTTTAAGGTCAAACTGACCTCCTTTCACCTCAAATAACCCAACTGCCCAGGCCAAAATAAAAACACTTTTGAAAGCAGACAAGTCTCTTAGTGCCAAGTGGCCAGTCGGGTGCTTGCAAGGGGGTTCTTGCTTTATTTCTTTTTGTCCTCTCCCAGCCTTCTTCCCCGCTTCAGCTTTTTGAATATTTCTGGTGAGCCCAGGTACTGGAGATGAAGCATAGTCCAGTATTTTCAGAGCCTTTCAGGATCTGACCAGGCTGTGCCAGGCAGGGCTCAAAACATTTGAGCAATGCCTCTACTTGAAGGTATGAGACATCCCCATTTCACTTAATTTTTCCCTCTCCACCTCCATCAGTTAGTGTCATAAGTGATTATTACTGACCATGTTCATCTTCACTCATAAACCTACATGGCTACACTATTGTCACCATCTAGATGCAATAGGGCACAATTATGTTGCACTGTCGTGGGTTTACGTCTTAAAACTGGGCCTGGGTTTGTATTGAGCACCTCACAGCAGGGGATGTGTGACCTGATGAGCAGCCTGTGCTAAAACAGCTGTTCACACGGGAAATAAATGACCTGGGGAACCTTGTCCTGTGCGTACCCAAGGGCCCGCTTGCTGGACAAGGGTTTTTGAGGCACCTGACTGGTAATATTGAAAAGAACCAAAAATTGTATGAAAATCTTTTTTTTTTTTTTCTGAAGCAGTTATTTAAGAACTTGTGATGCTCTGCATTCTTGCAAGAGAGCACTTTGTTAGCGAGGCTGACTGTGATCTTTGCATCAGGGCAAGGGGGATGCAGGTACGGATGGTGTCCTGGGAGGCACCATGGCTGGCAGATGCTTGGGGCTGAGAATCTTGAAGCTGCCTCCAAGAGCTGGGGCTGCAGTAGAGCTGCACTAAGAGGGGCAGGGCTGGCAGCACGGAGGTTACCTAGCCATGGGACATGGTGGACATGGTGATGCCAGCTCTGTATCTATCCCAGGCGTGCATGGGTAAGCTACAGCTGAATCTGAGCACGCTTTACTCTGCACTGGTGATGCCTCCTCTCTGTGACTTTTAAGACTTTTGTCTTGGCCGGCAGCTGCTCTCAAGGTGGTGGCTTCCTGCTGCAGCACTGTGGTGGGGCTGGTAGCCCTGCTCCCCAGCACCCACCCAGGGACAGTGGCACAGCCCACGGAGGGATGCTGAGTCCAGCCTGGAGTGAAAAGCAGGGCAGGTCGAAGGGAAGCCTCAGCCCTGAAGTTGCTGTCATGCAGCGCAGGCAGGGAGGGAGAAGGGGCTGCAGGGGGAGAGGCGGCCGACTTCTCTGTAAACAACAGCTCCTGTTTCCTCCTTTCCAACAGCTGATAAGAATTTAGCTCTTTGCAGCCGCTTGTGCTGACGGGGCACATTCTTGCGCACCCGCCGCTCCTCCGAATAATACTAGGAAAAAGCAGGGGGGAAAGTGCGGTGCCGGGGTGGGGGAGGGCCAGGCCGGGGGCACTGGGACGGGGCCCGGTGCTGCACAAAGGCCCCCTTGTTGCTCCCAACATTCCTGCGACAGGGGCACGGGGACTGTTTACACCCAAAGTCCCCTTCCACTCGGCTGACCGCCTGATTGACCGGAGGAGAGGGGACCCAGCCAGGGTGGCACCAGCACCGTGCACCCCTCCCCGCAGCATCTGTTCGGCTCTGGTGAGAGTGGGGAGCCAGGAGCAGTGGGGTGTTTATGCTAGGGAAGGGACCCTCCTGTTCCCCGTGGCAGTGGCACTGCCACTGCCTCTGGCACGGTGGCATAGCTGAGCTGCAGGTACGTGGCCTCTGGGTTCTCCCAGGAACGGGTTTGGCTTTGTGCCACTTCTGGCATACCCTCTCAGGAGAGCCCGTACCTAGGCAGGAATAATTCCAGGCAGCTGCAGGGCTTCACACTGCTGGACTTTGCATCTCAGGACTTGTGCCCTCAGCAGCGCTGTAGAAGGTTTTGGTGAAGCACAGTTTTGGGAAAAAGGGAGCCTAGCCATTCATTGAAGGCCGAGAGGAAGCACATTTCCTCAGGAGGAAGCGGTCGTTGCTGTGAGGGGAAGTGGCTCGCGTGCCCCGGCGATGCTGCAGCCTGCTGCCCACACAGTTCTCCCCTGCGGGCAAGGGACAGAGCAGCAAAATCCTCCCTGGGTTTGGCAGTGGCCTTACAGTGAGATGCCACCCATGGGCAAAAGCCAGGAGATTCAACCTTTAGTCCCTGTGTAAACTGTGTTACAGAACAAACGCTCTTCCCAATCCAGGTCAGCAGCAATATTGCTGTTAGCCAGCAATGTCCTGTTGTCTCCAGGTACTTTCTGAGACTAAATCCCTGTTTGTTATGTTTGCTTTTTTTTTTTTCCTAAAGTAACTCTCCCCCAGAGGATTGTAGTGGCATTTGGCGAGGTCCGTATGGACAATCATTTAATGGGAAACGTGCCCTATCAGAGAGTCATGGTGCAGCTGGCAGGGGTGCCGGCAAGCAGAATGGCTTGTAGCAGCTTTATGCAAGAGAGAAAGGGGAGCTGGGGGCCATACCTGTATCTGATGGCCAGGCAGGGGCAGCAATCAGGGAGGAAGAGGCCGTGTCACTGTCGTGGTCTCTTCTGGGAGCTCACCCCAGTGATGTCACACCTGGACATTTGCAAACACACGCTGACATGATCTTCCCGTGTGCACCCACGGCAGAAATTGCCCTTGAAGGCGCAGCGGTGAATATAGCCCTGCTCTCCTCATTGTTTTTCTCCTCCCCTCTTCTTTCCAAACAAACACATAACTGCAAGTGGGAAACTTCTGTTTTTGAGAGGAGATATGTAACCTTTTAAAACCTCAACTTCTCCTCAAACCATGTGTGTCATCACTTGTGCAACCTTCTGTTCAGCGGGAGTGTGAATGTAGCCCTTAGGGGATGTGCTAGCAAGAGGGGGTGACTTGAATTTTTTCTCTTTCTCTTCTAAACTCTCCTGCCCATATCAGGATGCCTTTGTGAAGCAGCTTAATGCTTCAGCAGCCTGCCGTGGATTGAGTTGGGCATGGGATTGATAGGAGCTTAGCAGGGGCCATGTGCAGTGCATGGTGTTGGTGGAGTGCACCTCTCTTCACTAGGCTTTGCATACACAGAAAAGAGTACATGCAGCTGGCCCTAAGCTGGCTCCTGTCCATGTCTCCTTGGCCATCACCACCCAGGTTGCCTACTCTGGCATCATTTGAGCTGTGGGCACCCAACACACCTGCCCTGCCTTTCAGGAGAGGACCCAATCTCCTGTGTTTATTGACCACAGGAGAGAAAATTAAACTCCTAACAGCGTTCCCTTCGATGAATCTTTGCAAGGGGCAACCATCCTTCTCATCTCCCTGTGGAGCTGGTTAAAGATTGTGCCTGAAATTCTTCTAGAGAAAAAGAAAAGGAAGGTGGTGGTGCAAGGGGAACGAATGTGGAAAACAAAGCATTTGAAATTACTCCCAAAGGCAGGTCTCATGGTATGGGTCAGCTGCCCCATACCATGATGCTGTGTTTGTTCGTGTGACCTCTGAGTGTGGTGGAAATGCACCAGCATGGACCAGAGGGCTCCTGGCCTATGGGAACATGACTGATTTTAACAGAGAGCAGGTGCCCTGCTGCCAGGGCTATTACAGAGGCAGCAGCGAGGCATTTTCAAAGTGTTTTGCATGTCAGCATTGTGCACAGGGTGCTCCGTTGTGCATAGAGGACTCTGCTGAATATGCATGTCTGTATTGCACATGTGGGGCTGCATTGAATGCACAGGACTGCATCCCACATGCACATCTGTATTGCACATCTGGGGCTGCTTCTCAGGTGTGGGGTTGCACTGTATGCATAGAGAATTGTGCTTTGCACTTTGTCCCGGGGCACTGGCTGGGCATCCAGGGTGGGATACCCTCCAGGGAAAGCGGTCAGCTCCATGTAAGCCAGCCTCAGATCCTAACCGAGGTCTACGACTTCAGTGCCTGCTTCATCAGTAGTGCAAGGGCCAATGTGGACAGCTGTGTGTGTTCCTGCAGCCAGCTGAGAGGTGAAGGCTCAGCATGCCATAGTGAGCAGTGTCAGGCATTGCGCTGACACCGCTCACTCTCAGTTTTCCCTGTGCCCAAAGTCTCCTGGCTGGGATGTGGTACTGGACGCTGTTTGCAATCCTCACTGTTACTGGCCTCTGTTTCTCTCCCTCAGAGCACCTTGCCCTGGGAAGAGGTGCTCGTGGCAGTGTGCAGAAGCTTGGTTGCAAACCCCGCAGTAGCACAAGAGCATAACGTGTTAGGTGCGAAAGCATGGAGAAAATCCTTTTGTTTTGGGCTAGCTTACATTCTGGAAGGCACAATTCCCAAGCAAATTTGCTTTGCATCAGAAATTCAACTTTACCCGTCTCTTTTATTTCAAGAGGGGGAGGAAATGTGGTAAAACTGATGTAAGCTTTTCCCCTGGAGCACTTTGGCCATCATTAAGCAGTGATATGAAATGCACTTGGTCATTGCTGCACCAGACGTGGGCTTTTGCATCCTTCTGCAGGCAGAAATGGGAGAGGAACCCTTATTAAAAGATTAAGTTTAATAGCTATTCTTGGCGGATGTGGGAGCCTGTATTCTTTCTGCAGCTGTCTCAGAGCTGTCCCATCTGGTAAAATTTAGCCGCCTTGGTTTGCTTCACCTGCCCGAGTGTTGATCCGGCGGAGGGAGGTTGGCAGCCACAACGCTGTGCTGCTTCTTTCTAATAAAATCCGCTTGCCAGGATCAACATCGGAGACGGTCGCCGTAATCGGCGCGGTGCTGGCGGTCAGGCTGGGCTTGAGCTTCCTCGCCTCAGCTACGCCCGAGAAGGCCACCCGTGCCAGAGATGCAGCAGGGAGATAAACCCCCATCATTTAAAATGCCTTTAGACTGCTGCTGCAGGCACGTGTTGGCATCAACAGCATTTGTCTGGGGAAGTCTTAACGTGAGACTTGGCTGGTTTGCGGGCGCGTGTCAGCTGGCCTGGGAGAAGCGCTGCCGTGTGTGCAGGATGCGGAGCCCGCCAGTCTCTGGTGGCTGGTGCTGGAGGGATGGCTACAAGGAGCTGGGGAGAGGGTCTGGCCCAGGTTGGTGGCTAACGCCAGTGTCTCTGCTGTTGCAGGTAGACCGGTGGGACGAAATAACCGGCGGATCAACCGGGGGATCGTGGAGGAGTGCTGCTTCCGGAGCTGTGACCTGGCTCTGCTGGAAACGTACTGCGCCAAATCCGTCAAGTCGGAGCGTGACCTCTCTGCCACCTCCCTGGCGGGCCTGCCGGCACTCAGCAAGGTGAGGAGGCTGCGCGGGGATGGTGGCCCTCCTCTGAAATAAACAGAGAGAGAAAAGACAGGAAGGCTGTGGGTGGAGAGAACAAACCCCAGCTGCAAGGTCTGATATTTCTGCAGAGCTTTTGAGAGACAGCCACCATTGGCAAGTCGTGCCAAATAGCCTGCCAGAAGTCAGTTCTTAGTAAGGTGGGGAACCAGAGGTCGGCTGGGTCACAGAGTCATAGCATGGTTTGGATTGGAAGTGACCTTTAAAGGTCACCTAGTGCAACCGCCCTGCAATAAGCATCAGCTGGATCAGGTTGCTCAGAGCCCTGTCCAACCTTTCTGCAACTGTTTCCAGGGATGAGGCAATATTTCCATGGGAGGGATGGAGGTCCAAGAAGGGAATCCCCATCTGGAGAGAGCGGGCAGGCTCGAGTGGAGGCTAATATTGCTATCCCTCTCCTTGCAGGAGAGCTTCCAGAAGCCCTCGCACGGCAAGTACTCCAAGTACGACGTGTGGCAGAAGAAGAGCTCCCAGCGGCGGCAGCGGGACGCGCCGAACATCCTGCGGGCCCGCCAGTACCGGTGGCAGGCGGAGGGGCTGCAGGCGGCCGAGGAAGCCAAGGCGCTGCACCGTCCCCTCATCTCCCTGCCCAGCCAGAGGCCCCCGGTGGCACGAGCCTCCCCGGAAACGGCTGGCCCCCAGAAATGAACCCTGACCAGCTGTCTCGATTTTTGATCTCCTGGGGAAGGGCGGGAGGACTGGCAATTCCCGACCCCCAAGCCCCTCCGTCCCCGGGGCCGCTGAGCCGAGGAACGGGGCGGCGGGGCACCCTCACGCCGCTCCGGCCCCAACCAAACAACTGACACAGCAAGGAGGGGATGGCGGTGACGAGTGGCACCGCTCCCACGGCATCTTCCTTTTGGGGTGGGGGGGGAGGGTTGTTTCATTTCCCACACCTGTTTCGTTCCCCCGCGTCCCCAGTATTTCCAAACCTGTACTTGCAAAGGGACAGTTTGGCACTTGAACTTTTTGCTGCCGGGTGCTGCGTGACATCCCCGGTGCCAACACCAGAAGACAAAAGAAAGAGCAAGAGGAAAAGAGGATATGAAGTTAAATTCTTTTTTTAATCTTTTTTTTCTCGAGAAGCATCCATTCCGTGTCTTTCTTGACAATAAAGTGAAAAAAAACAATAGAACGGGGAGAAACATTGAGGGATAAAAATTTTTTGCCTCATTCCCACCCCACTTTTTTTCTTCTTTTTTGTTTCTTTTTCTTTTGGTTTTTCTTATTTTTGTAACTTTCTTTTGCACCTTTAAAAGAAAAACGTACCTGAGAAGAAGTTCCGAGGAGCCCCCATCTGCGTTTTTGTGTGTGTGCTTCATTACAAGATTCCAAATCGACTTGCACCTTTTTTGAAATCACCGATGACGGGAGAAAGAGAGGAAGAGGAGAGAGAAAGCAAGAAAGAGAGAAGGAAAAGGAAAGGGGAAAGAAGAAAAAAAGAAAAAAAGTGAGCTGATGCTCACTTTAAATGGAGGAGGCGTCTGCATTGCACATTTGCCACGGATTTAGTTGATTTATATATATAATATATTATATAACTTTTTTGGCAAAAAAGCACTATTTTTATGGGACATTTTGTGTAGTATCTGAAGAGGGATTGTAATGTTTAAAATGTGTTATGGTGCTAAAGTAAGTTGGAAGGGAAAAAACCCAGAAATAGCAAGGGAGGGTGGGGAGGGAAGGACAAGATAGCGAATACTGAACTTGAAATTTTAGCTTTTCGTTTTAGGAAAAGTGTGATAAATGTGTTTCTTTTCTCTTCTGAAATATAGCTTGGTCATGACCATATGAGCTAGTTGGCTGTTACTCATGTACACAGATGCACGCACACACAGAATACATCGACACGCATTCTTTTTTTTTTTTGTTTAAAAAACCACAAAACCAACACAACCACCGCAACTTAGACTAAAAGGGAACTGTTCTGGAGACAAAACTATTTTGAACGGTGAAGGTGTTGCCGCTTAGAACTCAAAGCCCTCTTTCTGCACGGACCCCCTGGAGCTTGGCTTCCCGAGCCACGGGGGATCCTGCTCTTCCCTGTCCCTGCTCGAGCGCCGATGGTCTGGCGAGCAGGCAGCCCTCACCCTAAGCCCCTGCAGAAGCAGCAGTTCCACGCCCTGCCATCTCCTTTTCCTTCTCTTGCCCTTTGCGTCCTTCTCGCCGACCCCTGGCGCCCCTGCAGCAGGGAGGGCTGCACCTGCCCCGGGGCGGCCGCAGGGCTGGCACTGCTGCGCGGGAGGGGGGAAAGGCAGGCCTCTGGCCTGAGGCTCGGGACTCGGTGAGCGGATGGGTTTGAGAGGTGGGCAGAGGGCTGTAAAATAGGTTGGGTTTAAAATAATATATATTATCTGTCTAGGAACCGTAAAAGGGGGGGAATCAATTACATCTCCCTGATATACTCTCACTTGCTAATAAAATGGGGACACTCTGTTAACCAGTTCTGTACTTGCTTTGTCTTATATATCCATACATTTAAAACATAAAAAAAAAAAGACTACTTGAATTGTATTCTATTTCGTGGTTTGGAGGGGAGGGCTAGAGGGAGTCTTGAGAGGGGGAGGATTTTAATGTATAATCCTTTTGTTTGTTATTACCTTGCAATGTTGAGCCATGAAGCCTTTGTTTAAAAAAAATGGCACTGCAATACAGGACAAAGAAAATCCTTTATTTATTTTATTAAATATATATGGAAAAGAATGAAAATCAGTCCAAATTAGGGAGGGGGGAAGGGAAGTGGGTGGGGTGGGAAGGCAGAATAAAAACAGAGAAATTGCAAATAATTGACTTTTTTTTTTCCTTTTCATGTGTCTTTTTTTAAGAAAACTTAGTTTTTATTTTTTAAAAAGAGAAGTAAAAGCTTTCCTGGATGCTTTGTACCAAAAAAGAAAAAAATGGAAAAAAAAAAAAAAGAAAACCTGTTAAGCAAATAAATATCCATCCAGAATATGAAGCCTGACTTTTTCTTTTACTTTTCATTTATTTTTGCTCCTGGGGTGAGAGTTGGGTGGGAAGAAGGCCACACCCAAGAGCCACTCCCTGTGGAGGAACAGAATGCACTGCAGCTCCTCTTTTGGAGCTCAAAACTGCAAGAGAGCGTGTGGTACCCTTAAACACAACGTGAAACCTCAATCCTGTGGCAGATGCTCCCCTGAAACCCCCAGTCATCTGCCCAGTGATTCTTGGTGAGATCTGGGGTTGTTTCCCAGCAGCTGTTGGGGTTTGCTTAGCTGTGACCATTTTGGGCTGTTCCCGGGGACCTGAAAGCTGGATGGGAGCTGAAGATGGCAAAAAAGAGCAAAGAAATATTGTGTCTAGGTTAGGTCTCCTGATAGATGGAGCTTCTCTGGTTTTTCGAGGTAGATAGAGCTTCTCTTTACATTTTTAGGAATCCCAGTGATCTGCTTTTCGTCACATATAACCATCATGCATCACTGCAAAGATGAGGTAAAACACTGCAGTTCCAGTTTGGTAGTAAAGCAACTATGGATAAAACTGTCCAAGCATCCCTAATCTGGTAAATCAGTCTGACACCACATTGACTGTACAGCCCCACTGGCATGGCCAAGACCTTTGTTGTGCTGTGGGGCAAGGACTTTGCCAAGGACATTTTGCCCCAGATGACTTGGGCTGGAAAATATTTTCCATCTCAAAATTGGAGTTGCTGATTTAGACCCTTGAAAATACACATTCTGACCCAATTTCTTTTAAAAATTTGCAATAAACAACAACAACAAAAATTCCCAGTTTTCCTTTTGGGATTTTTGTAGTTTGTCGGGGAGGGTTTTGTACCGATGTAGGGCTCACTGCTTCCTCTGGACATGTACTTTGTTGCGGGTGGAGAAAGGATGTTCTGGCCATGTTCCAAGACCTGGCACAGGTTTCTTTCACATTAAAATGTGTCCCTCTGAACAGTGAGGACTGATTTCATTGTGGCTTCTGGTTGTCACTGCTGGAAATTTTGCTTTTGGGAGCTTTGGTTCTTTTCTGCTCTTTGTTGTATAAGCCACTGTCATGGAGGTGTTTAGAGCTGATGAAAAAGCAAGAAAATCTTCAGCCAAATATCTTGCTGCATTCCCCAGGAAGGAAAGCAACAAAGCTGGAACCACCAAAAGGGTGATGATGATGTTTCCAAGCATGGCTCTTCATAAACCTTCTTTTTTGCCTTATCCTGTCAGGAGTCACCATGGGGCCAGACCAGAGCAGCTCATTTCATTGGATATCAAGAGAACTTCTAAATGTGCCATCTTGCCTTTTGGCTTGTCAAGGACTGTCTTTACTTGGAAGGAGAGGCAGAAGCATCATCCTGGCCAGAGGGTGGGAGTCTGGATGAAACTGGACCTTTGCTTTGTCTCAAGCATCCTCTGTTGTCTGCAAAGACTCTCTGCAAGGTGGCAGGTAAGTCATGGGCTTAGCCTGAGAATCTAGCCTGGGAATCTCAGCAGGCTTGAGAACAAACCCAAACCTGCTGTGTTTTCTCAGATGGGCAGAACGGGCTCTGATTTTTGTATTGATGCTTCTACGTGCAGGCTCAGCTCCAAATGCTTAGCTACTGGATTGCAAGAGCATGGGAGGCTGCAGCAGTCATCCCTGGGGAGGCACAACTGGCAGACTGAGCTTTAATGCACCTCCACATCCAGCCCAGCTGGTCCAGGGACCTCCACCCACTTCTCTGCTGACATGCAAGAGGGTGGGGAGGCAAAGGAAAGTTTCAGCAGAGAAGTCCTAAATGCTACTTAGAGACCCTGGAACAACTGGGAAAGCTAACCCGGCATCCTAGCCCAGGCCCAGCTCTGCCCCCTGGGTCTCAGCGTTATCATGTAGCTCTGCCTGCATGTAGCTCTTCATTACAAAAAA